>JBAMNC010000879.1:0-262037 GCA_037902135.1 Cetoscarus ocellatus
TTGGGGATGTCGAAGGCTCAGTCTGATAGCATGTGTTATCAGATATCAGAAAGC
Source organism: Cetoscarus ocellatus (assembly GCA_037902135.1). Classification (NCBI taxonomy): domain Eukaryota; kingdom Metazoa; phylum Chordata; class Actinopteri; order Labriformes; family Labridae; genus Cetoscarus; species Cetoscarus ocellatus. The sequence goes on from JBAMNC010000879.1 coordinate 55, forward strand.
TGCAGGTTTGAGCTCTGGCTACCACATGTAACCCCGAGATGTTCCCACTTCTACTTCAGTGGCTGTAAATGTTTATGAAAGGGCGTAAATGTGTTGGCTCATCCTGATGAATGATTCAGAGCCATCAATGAGTGAATGTGCAATGTAAAGCACTTTGAGTGTCAAAGAGAGACAAGAAGGGCGCTATATACGCCCAAGTCCTTACCATGTTTGGTATTTGTCCAGCGATTTGTTCCTTAATGTCAGAGACATTGACCAATGAAAGTGGGAGCTCTGCATGTGCATCAATCACAGGTGTAAACAGACCGAAGTTGTTGCCTTGAGAAGCACAAGTCAGTTTGTCAAGCTCTAAAAACAACATGCAGTCTGGTGGTAGATTCTTTCAACACATCTACCACCAGACTGCATAAAGAGAAATGTTTAAGAGAAACAGCAGTGCCTCTAATAGACTGCCGTCATTTATCATCAAGCCAACATATTCTCCATCAGAATATTTGGAAAGACAAAAGTATGATACAACAAATACAGTTTTCAGTGTTTCCCCTCCTTCTCACGTTGGTCATTATATATTGGTGATTTCCATTGTGTAGTCTTGCTTGCTTGTCGGGCAAGTCCCAGCACCATTTAACGGCTCTGTGTTCACTTAAATTTACATCATGATCAGAGGTTGCAGTAATCTTTTTTTGCTGTCTGTCATTTTGATGGACAAGGTCATCACTTTTCCCTCATGCCATGTATCCGTCATTTTTAATTTTTCTTTTCTGATTACGATTAAACATGGTCTAAATGACAGCAGATTTTTACAGATGACCTCCTCCATGATGTATTAAGAGCACAAAACAGAGAGGGTTTACTTCACGAGTGTGTCTGCACGAGTATGATGGCACACTGGATCGTCCCTGTTTTTCCAGTCCTTCATAATGACAGACAGCCTCCAAATCTTTCCGTCATTCATCAAAAAATTTAGTCAATGACAAAAAATATTCGGTTAATGCGATCCCTGATTGTGATCATTGTAGCCAACTAAAAAATTAAGTTCAGTTGTCAGTACTATGCATAATGTACATGCGTTGAGTATTGATCTGTTGTCTGCACCTCAGGGAGTCAATTTCAGTCTCAATCAATCATTTGTATAGCACCATTTCAAAACAAGTGTTATCTCAAGACACTTTACAATAGAGCAGACTGAAGACAAACTCTTCATTTTATAGACACACATATATGCATAGATACAGATATAAATATATAAAATACACATATGCATATATATCAGTGTTGTAGGACTCGAGTCCAGGACTCAGACTCGAGTCCCACTAGAGTCCTGATTTGTGGGACTCGTGACTCGACTCGGACTCGTGCACTGATGACTTGGACTGGGACTTGAGCTCTGGCTGCATTAGGACTCAGGGGAGGACTCGAGCTTATTTATCAATGAATCCGTTGTATTTTCATTATTTTTTTATTTATTATTTCCTGTGGTATAAGGTCCTCATATCAGCAGGGGCGGATTTAGAATTGAAGAAGATGCGGGGCTTAGCCCAGACATTGCTTTTGAATTGTGGTTGAAAAGAACAATTAAAAAACAAAAACAAATAACACTGTCCTGGACAAATTAAGGCACTTTGCTGATGAGCAGTGGCAAAATTACCTGTCAACAGGTGCAGAGGCTTGATTGAGAGTTACACAAAACACTTGATTGCAGTGATTGCCTCAAAGGGTTATTCAACAAAATATTAGTTTACAAGTCCCATCATGCCTGTTTGCCCAAGATATTATATATTTCTGTTGAACCACAATTCAAAAGCAATGTCATGATGTTCATGAATTTTTTATTTATTATTTCTTTTGTCAATTTCAACTTGGTTCAGTGATAGCTGTTTTTTCCTTCTTTAATGAATATATTGGTATGAATATATTTGTGGACTATATGTATATATACATATATATATACATATATATATATATATATATATATATATATATGTATATATGTATATATATATATGGGAATGTTAACAACACTTGTTGCTTAAATTTGCAGTCCTCTGATGGATAATAAAGTTCTGTTGAAATGGAGAAAACTATTATTTATTTTTAATGAAGACATTTTTAATTTGCATGTCATTTCTCAGGCTTTGCAAAAGTGGAGAGCTGAAGAGCATCTAGCCTCTTGGCTCAGACTCAATATTGAGGACTCAGACTTAGGCTCAGGGAACTTTTCTAGTACTTGGGCTAAGGTACTGAGGACTCGACCTGGCTCAACTCAGGTGAGGGGACTCGACTTGGACTCGACTCGGATTTTCTTTTTGGTGACTCGGAGTTGACTCTGATTTTTTTTGGTGACTCGGACTCGACTCGGACTCGAGCTTTGGTGACTCGACTACAACACTGATATATATACACAAACATATATCTTAACCCAACATGGAACCATCATGATCACAGCACCGGGCCAACCAATCTACAGGAAGGTGTGTCTGTAGGGGGCTTACAGTAACAGCAGAAAAAACCTGTTTAGCAGTGGGAAATCTTGAGCAAGTCAGGAGGGGACACAGCAGTAACACCAAGGATGCTCTGCAGAAATGGATAAAAGCAGGGGTCTCGTACATTACAGGATCAGCTCTGCTAGATGACCGTCTCAGACCAGAGCTTCTGTTTTAACTTTGTGACTCAAGCTACGACCAGTTTGAGGAGTTTCACCAGTAACTGACCGAGCAGAGAGCCCCCTTTCCTCATCCAAATGAGGACCTTACTTGTTTGACATTAAATCATAGAAAATATCTACATTTAAAAGGCGTTACATAAAATATAAATTAAGTGTGATACTTGTTGATATGATGCAGGAGTCCAGATGTTATAAGACCAAATAAAAACTACAAACACTGATGTCAACTTTAGAAGAATTCCTGCAGTTCAACGTTTTAAAAGAGAGGCACAGATGGGCATTGAACTTTGTTTTACTAACTGACCATTTGTGGGCTCACTGATTGGTCTGCTGACCTGCCATCAAAGTGACCCCTCACAGGCTGAAGATTTACTTGCTTTAGGTCCCTCTGTTTGTGTTCACATCCGCCTCCATCATGGGCAGTATTGATATATATTTGTCTTTACATGGCGATGTTGTCTGAGGGTAACACTAAGGGGCAAACCAGTGAGTTCAGGCTGTATACATCCACCTGTTGTAAGAGAGTTCAACTACTGGGTGGAAATTATGTCACTCTTGGGATTTAAACTGAGAGAATAAACAACAATAATGGAGAGTATCATCAGATAAGCTTGGAGGACTGAACTGTACAACGATTCCTCTGAGAACCAACATAACTGGTTTTAACTGGTGGCCTACAGCTAACTGTGTGATAGGTCTTATAGTTACAGCTAAATAAGACTTTCCTCTTGAGTGACACCTTGTGAGGTTTTTCTTATATCATCAAAATGCCCTCATCTGATATGTCTGTCACTGCTTTAGCTGAGACACTAAACATATTTTAATTATTTGTAATTAACACATAGAAAGTGCTTTGGAAGGGGAGAACCTTTGAAAACATCCAGAGGGTGATTGGACGATCAGACGGTCAATCTCATTCTGACAAGCCAGTCAGATAATGTAGTGCTGCCAAGAAGTTTTTGACTGGAGCCAGTTTATAAATTATTAGACAAACTCTGGCCAAAACCTGGAGGGGAGAGAAAATTACTTTTCTCAGAGAAATGTTTCAGTGTTCTTCATTTTCTGAAGAAATGTTGTTCATTTCCAATAAAACTGACACTAAAAGTAGAAAATCTAAACTAACCTCTTCACCAGCAGCCATTGTTTACAACCTGTAGTAACTTCTTGCTGTCTTCACGCTCGTAGCTCCTGCCTTTTTCTGCTTAAAGGGCTCTGAATGCTCAGTGCCACTTAAACTGAGCTCAGTTACTCAAAGCTTGAAACTTTGCAACGTGGATCTTCCTGATTATAGACTTGGGAACAAATAGATCCAACTGCACTGTTAAAATACCATGATTTTGTCTCAGTCTTTGTTCTGGGCATCCATGTTTATTTCCACTGTCAATTAGCTTTTTTATAGCATTTTTTAGTTTGTGAACAGGATAACTCCAAAACTGTTGAACAGATTTAGATACAATTTTTTTTATCATGATTGTGGCGCAAGGGAGATGTAATGAGATTTTGGTATTGATCCAAATCTGGATCCAGGATTTTCTTTAAAGGATTTGTTAGCAGTGTGTAATAGGGCAATTTTCCACATTTTTGACAATAACTCGCTCAACAATGTTTGAAATGCCCTTTTACAGCATTGCAGGAATGAAACAAGATCATGTGAACAAATGCAATTCAGTAATTCCTTCTGCAAGAGTTTCCTTGAATGTAGATGTTTATATACACTGGGGCATTGATAGGTCGGTCTGGTCATTTTACCACTAATCAAAAGGTTGCAGGTTTGAGCCCAGCTCTGTGTGTCACATGTCCATGTGTCCTTGGACAAGACACTTATCCCATTGCTCCCACTGCTGCATCAGTGGGTATGAGAGAGTGAGGATGTGTTAGCTAATACTGATAATACGGACAACTAACACACAAACTTAGAATCATCAGTGACTGAATATGAGAGTGGTGCTTTGAGAAGTCAGCATGACTAGGAAAGTGATTTAATGGTTAAATTCTGGTAAGCAACCAGGCACAGCCCATGTATATGCTTCTGCCAGCCTGGGCTTGAATCCAGCCTGTGGTTCTCCCATTGTCTCTCTCTCTTGCCCCCTTTCACAAGTCCATCCACTGTCACTGTCTCTCCTATCAATAAAGGCACAAAATGCCCAAAGAACAGGCTTAAAAAAATTAAAGCTCAAATCCGTTTATCACATATTTAAAAAAAGGACGTTGGAGGACTTCAGAGTTTTAAAAGGCAGATTGTCCAGACACTAATCAAGAACATAAAAATATGGATCAAGAAAATCTGCAATATTTATTTGAAATAATGCGAGTGAGTGAAGTGGAGACAGGACGGCATTAAACATGTGTAAAGGTTAAGTCAGAAGATTAACTGCACTCTTTTTCACCATTATTAGTGCTTCAGTCATGTACAGACAGCCTCATAATGAATATTTTATCACTTAAACTTTCATTACTCACAATACAACTCCACTGAAAGAGACACTCAGGACGTGACCTTTGCAGCTTAAAAATGAAGCCGATGTGAACGTGTAAAAAAGTGCAGCATCCAGTTGAAGCTGGTAACAGAAACAGAAGGAGCCTTAGGAGGTCTCATTTTGATTGTTCATTTTAAGGCAAAAAAACAAGCTGGTACAGAGAAATGAAATCTGTTTTCCTTCACCGCCCTTTTCATTGCAAAAGGGAACAGGGAGTAGAAGAAAAGGACCCAGCTTTATAAAAAGAATTATTCATTTTACACAAATGAAAGTGTTTGAAAGAAATAACTCAAAACAAGCTGAGAAGCCAATCTATCTGTAAGAAAGTCTAACACAACATTGAGACAATTAATCAGTGAGACACATTGTATTAAAACACCATCCAGCTCCTTGATCCTGTCCTCACTATCACAGAATCACATCCGCTGACCACAGCTCTTCTCTCTCCTCTCTTCTACTGAGAGCCTCGGTCGAGTTGAAACAGGCGAGCTTCATCAATATCTGTACCAGAGGAGGAGAGGGAGAGATTTTTAGATTCTTGAATTTCGTTTAGTGTGATAAAAACTAGATTTTGTACCAAAATTAAATAACAGAGTTATACAAGTGCATAATTTCAAGTTATTTTGAAGTTCTTCATGGAGAGAGCAGTTTATCTTCATGATTGCGCATTTTTGAAAGCATCACAATCTTTCATTTTAGATACTGTAAAGGGATACGCCAACTTTTTTTTTCTTTTTGTGTCCTGCCTCACTCCCAAGTCCATTACAAGCAGTTAGACATCATTCTTTAGCTTAGCTCAAACACTGGGAGTCAATGGATAGTGTTAGCCTGCCTCTGCCTGCAGTAATCAGATAAACTCTTCAGCAACTCTGAACGGTCCTGTGTGCTTGTTGTGTCTCATTTTTTAAGTTGCATTATCTTCCACTACCATTGTGTTGTCTTCTTCTACTCACAGTTGTGGGTGAGCCATTCGTTTGCGACCCATTCTTAAATGCAAATTCCCTGCAAATTTAAGAATGACCCTCAAAACAAACAGCTCACTCACAACTGAGAATCGGTTCGAGTCACAACAGCCACAAAGGACCATTTAGAGTTGCTGAAGAGTTTATCTGTTGACTGTAGGCAGAGGCAGGCTAGCTATACCCCTTGACTCCCAGTGTTTGAGCTAAGCTAATTCGTGGTGGGCGAGCTCTGCCCATCTCTTTCTTTTTATCACACGCACAGTCAAAAGAATGGTGTCTATCTGCTTGTCATGGACTCGCGAGTGAGGCAAGACATGAAAACAAAAAAAATGTTGGCGTATCCCTTTAAGGTCAGAATGCCAGATGATGACCAGATGGCTCCTCATTTTCAGACAAACACACCCCTCAGTGCAAACAGGAGTGCATGATCAGTCACTATTAAATCTGAGCACACAGCATTTACGCCCTTATTGTGATATTAGTGACAGCAAATTCTGTACAGACCAGCTGATTTTCAATTTTCACACAGATCAAGTGTGACGTGAGGTGAGGGTAACCTGACACCCAAGTTGGACAGATTAAAATGTCACTAGTCCTTCAGGGAAAGAGCCCATAGAGAGTGTTTGGGAATGAGCAGAACCTTCAAAAGCAAATCCAGCAGATGATTGAATGATTGTCCACAGTCATTACGAGCCAATCAGATAATGGCTGCTTATCTCTGTACAACCAGTCACTTCCCACTGTCCTAACACTCCTAGCTCCCACGTCTTTTCCAGAGGACTCTGACTGGACCGTCCTGTTTAGTCCACTCACGCTGTAGATCAGAGCTTGATTAGATGAATCTGTCTGAATACAAACACTGATCAATCTGCACTGCAAGGTTAAGGTGTGGGTTGGATTCTTTCTCATTTTGTGTTAGTAGACAACAGGACGCACAAGTATATGTGGTAAATTGTCATTAAATGTGGCCCAGAAGGAGTGGACACAAATGCAATACACCAACACCTGAGGTCAAATAGACAAAAAGGTTTAATGATAGTTCAGGCAGGAGTTGGTCACATTAAGGCAGTCAGATTAAGTAGCAGTGACCAAAAACATGAGACGGCCAAAAAACAAGGTAATACGCGGTTAGACAAGACTATGAAAATGCTTGGACGAAGACTGTGAGGTACGACAAACAAGACAGTGAGAGACATGAGGTTCAATACAAGATGTAATGGGGTGATGGGAAACAGGTGGGGTGAGATGTGGGCAGGGCAGACAGGAACAATCTGAAACTGAGACAAGGGTTAGGGACTTCAAAATAAAACAGGAAGGACAAGACAAAGGACATGAAATGTGCAAAAAATAAAGGAAACTTGACAGATGTGACATTAATACCAGAGAGACAGTTTTAATGACATGTCTTCTTTATGAGAGCAGTGAATAACATCACTGAGACCGCGCTTATTCACGTCTACATCTACAGCAGCAGCTCATGTCGCTCAGAGTTTCAACCCAGAGCAGGCCGTGGTGAGCACACTTCCTCTAAACATCTGATCTCTACAGTTTTTTTATTTTCCAGTCCACAGTTTTCAGTCCAAACTGGTGTTGCCGTAGGTGACATCACTACAGGCAGATTCCAGCCCTCACTTCGCTCCCTCTGGAGCCACAAAATGCTTTCTACAGCGTTTCTGAACTCGCTCTTTCACTCTGCTACAGGCGCGTAAAAAGACTTTGATGCATAAATGAGGGGAGTTTCCCTTTAAGTAGAGAACTGAAGACCACCACAAGCAAACAGGCACTACTGTCTCACTGTGTTTACAGTATGGATTTCAACTTTATTTTTTAAAAGTGTGTGACACCAATGTGCAAAAAATCAAGGCAATCCACTCAGAGATACACAAATGTGCAACAGTTCACTCAAAAACCAAACAACTTCTAAACAAACACATGTAAGATCATGATAACAACAGTAAACTGAGCTAGATCAACGCGGCCTACATCGGCCCACATCTACACTGCCAATTTCCAACCAATAACGTCTTTTTTTTCTTCTTTTAAGTGTATTTATTGATTTTTCTCTTTTTTTAACAGCAATAAACAGCTCGTATAATCATTGGTCTGCACAGTCATCATGGACAGAACATACAAATGAGAAAGCAGAAACAAAGCAATGGTACAATTCATAGTTTTCCCTTTTCTTATCCTACGAGGTCGTCATCTGTGGTTAGTTGAACAATGTGTTCTTAAAGTCGAAGCCACAGTAGTATTTGAAAAACAGAAGTATGGAGTCCATATTTGCATAAACCGTCCCTTTGTAGAGTAAAATCCAATAACGTAAAGACAAATGTCACAAAACAACTTTAATTGTATGGGAACTGAGGGTCAAGTCAAATAAAACAACATCATCAATTTCACATGCATAAAGCATTTAGCAAGGTGGACATATATAATAAAACACTCCCATCTAAAATTCAACACAAGATTCTGAACTACAACACATAACAAATGTACAAAATATTTATAAATATGCAAATCAAATGACAAAGTCTAGGAAGGCCAGTATTTGACAATTATTTGTTTAAATGATCAAAAATTGCAGAGGAACACAAGCACAGTCATAAATAAAAACAAAAAAACAAACATTTGCAACATTTCCATTTTTAAGTTGAATAGAAAAAGGGGAATTCAATAATGATCAGCTGTCAGAATTTAATAAATTTTGTTTATACAGAGATTTAAACTGCATCACTGTATAAACGTTTGTGTTTTTGTGCCTATTGTACACAATATTCTATATTTTGATATCTTTTTATTTTGCTTTTACTGTCTTGCCTTATTCTGTATAGACAGTTATCCTGTTGTTTTGGTGTTGCATTACTCTTTTTATTTTTACTAAAGTTGATTGTCTTCTGCACCAAGTCAAATGCCTTGTAGGCTACATGTAAATGTATTTGACCTGGGGATCAAACCGACAACCTTCTTACTTCGAGGCACATGCACTTCCTGCTGTGCCTGCGTGCTGCCCTAGACCTTAATACTTTATCTGAGTTGAACTCTTATTAATATATTGAGAAATCTCAGCTATTGCCCAGCCTTGATGTGGATGTGCTTTCATTCAAAGTTTCACTGCGTTTTAACCCTTTAAAGCCTTAAAACACAAATTATAGCCAGAAAATTCTCATTTTTTGGAGCTGAAATGTTAATTTCTCTTTCAAATTTCCATAAAATTTGACATTTTTTTTTTTTGTAGCTGAATTGATACGTAAGGGGCCTGATCTACTATGATCCAAAATAACGGGTGCTAAATTGCGTGTGCAAACTAAAAAACTGCACGTGCTATTAGAAGGCGTATAGCGGGTGATCTACTATCACTGCGTGCGCAATTAATAACAGGCGCAAAAGTGGTGTGGACTGCCCCCTTTAAAGGTGGATTTTGCATGTGCTACCGGCTGTCACCATAAAGAGCTTGGGAGAGCAGAGTGGCTGCAAATGAAATACGAAGTTTGAAGCCATGGAGTTTGCTGTCTGTCATTTTGACAGGCAAGGTCGTCACTTTTCCCTCATACAATATTTGTATCCGTTATTTTAATTTTCCTTTTCTGATTACAATTAAACACAATCTAAATGACAGCATTCACATAGTTTCACAGCTTCATCATCAATAACCTCTCATGTGAAGAGCGGTCTTACAGTTACGCACACACAGACCGCGCGAGTACGCTTGCCTTTTACGCACTGACAGCGTCACACTCTCCGCGCACTGACAGCTCCTAAACTTGCTGTCAGTGCATGAAGAGTGTGATGCAGTCAGCTCTGAGTGACGAACAGAGTGATTATGGCTATGAACGTTTTTTTTGTTTTTTTTTTTGTTACACAGGTTAAATGACCTCCTCCGCGATGTATTACGAAAGCAAAACAGAGAGGGTTTACTTTACGAGTGTGTCTGCATGAGTATGATGGCACCCTGGACAGCCTCCAGATCTTTCCGTCATTCATCAAAAAATTTAGTCAATGACGGAAAATATCAGTTATGCGACCTCTGTTCCTCGCCACAATGACCGTAGCCCTCCATGCATAACGCTGTGCCTTTTTTGCACCTGCTTTTCAAACGTGCTAAATTTAGGCGCAAAAACACCGCGCAGTCAGTTGCGGGTTTGATAAATCACATTGCGGGTGCTAAATGATCACATTTGCATCTCCTCGTACCAGTATTTTGCGCCCTCTGATCATCTGCATGTATTCTGCATATTCATGAGGGCAAACACGCTAAATGGTCTGCGCGTGCTATTTTGCTCATTTGACAGATGCAGTCCTCGGTGCACCCTGTTAGTAGATCAGCTTTGCGCGCGCTGTCAAGTTTGCACGTGTTTTTATACAAACAAACCTTTAGGGCCCTAGGTGTTTTTGGCAACTGATAATCCACTTGAGGACATTTTTATCATTTATCTGATTGTATTCATTTGTTTTTTAAGTAATCATATTGATTGGATAGAGGTATCATAAACGTATGTATCAAATATGATACAACAAGCTTTAAGGGGTTAAAAGAAAATGAAGACACTGAGGAAACTTCTGAACCTAGCAACAACTTTTACAAAGATGCATCTTCATGAGTTCAGTCAGCAGCATTTGGAAACTTTAAATCACAGAATTCGGACTTTTTTTAAGCAGAAGGAGCCAAACTTTATTTAACCCTAAAATCCCACATACCTGTTCATTAAAGATGGAGCAGCTGTTAGAAGTTTGTTGTGATAAAAGTCTGTCTTTAAAAGTTGGAGAATAAAGCCTTGTTAGCAGTTTAAGTATTTGTCAGTGTCAGACGTGTTTCTCAGTCGAGTAAACCAACCTCTCTGCACAGATGACTGATGCCATTAATTATACATTTGTGACCACACAGATGTTTAAAAATTGACTTATCTGTGCTGTTGAAGTGGAGCCTGCAGCGTCTCAACTCCTATGACTTACTTTTTCCAGGCGTTGTGTTTAATTTGAAAGTGACGGCTGAGAAGAGACAGGAAAGACGACAGGATGAGAACGAGGAGGACTGGAGCAAAGACCTTCGACTGGAATTAAACCCACAGTGTTCACTGTTACAGCCTCACACTGTACCTCCTCTACGACACAAGCTATTGAGTTTTCTCCTGTGATTTTAGAAAGCTGAGCTTAGACAGAAAAAACGCATGGTCTGATAGACACAAAATCCTTTAGACAACTTGTTTTCAAACAATGTTTTTGTTTAATTCAGAATTTGATGACAAAAACAGTAAATGGATGAGTGCTTCTGACCAAAGAGCCCAAGAAAATTATTTTTAACAAACCAGCGTTATCGGACCAGAATTTTGACAATAGTATCAGTTTTGTGAAAATCAGTCAATACTGAAAGCAGTTTTGTTGCACAACAGCAAAAGCAAAACTGTTTTTGATCATTCAAATTGCAGACAAACTTCATCTTATTTGCACAAAAACACGAGCAGTGTTTGCAGAGGTCCTCTGTGACTTTTCTGTGTTTGTATGATATCATTTTTTTTTAAATGGAGGCAGTTTTTGCTGCTTTTGGTATTCAAAATAAATTGGATAAAGTGCTAAGTTTTTAAAGCAAAGGATATTGAAAAGAATCTTGGTTATATTTGGGGCTCAACTTATTATTCGACAGCCACCCAGTACAAGGTTTATGCAGCAGCTGCCTTAAATGAACAGCATTGGTAATTACCAAAATCATTTTTTATGTTTCTGTAAAGGGTAATACACCAGTATGTAGAAGCTTTTTTTTTTTACCTAAAATGATTATTTTATGCTTAAATATTTTTACATTTAATGAAAACTTTCTTATGTTGGTAGTATTTATAGCAGAAAAACAATGTTAAAGAACAACAGACAAAAACATGAATTCAAATGCAGTTATAAGTAACTTTTAAAAGGAGAGTAAAATATCATTAAAAAAATTGTATTTGTTGAAAATCTTTATTTTTGCTCTTTTAGCTCCTTCTTTTTCAAGTTTAATGACCCCTCTAACACCCCCTGGTGACCCCTGGAGGTTTGGACCCCCTTTTTGAATAAACAATGGGATAAAACAATCATTTCTGTTGTTTTAGAGGCTGATAGATTAAGGTCCCAGCCAGAGTTAAAGCCTGACTTTAGGCCCGTCAAAATGAATATCATCTTTGTAATGATGTAGAGACGTAGTTTTAGCTCTGGGTCCTTCTCGCTCTCTGTCGATCACCACAGAGGCTTTTTGAGCTCTTTCTCTGTCCGTGGTGCTGATTTTGAAGACCTTAGCAGAGGAGCTGTCCAGCATCTTTCAGGAGTTTCATGCTGACTGAGGTGTTCATCCAGCCTGCGTCAGATCTTCTTAATCACTGACACATTATTTACCTCTGCAGGACACAATCTGTGAGCGCTTCAGTCCTCGCTGAGTCTCAGGACAAATTCTCTGACACAGGAGAACGTCTTTGTTGTGACCTGAGGAGGTGTTTGCTCATCTGTTTCGGGTGACAGCTCACTTCCTGCAGAACAACGCTTTGGTTTGATATTCATCTGCTGTTTAAGCTCCACAGTTCTGTTTGACCATCAGGTTTTTTTCCTTCAGGAAAAGTTCTGATAAAACTTTATTACAGTTGTGTTTCCTTTGTCTGGTACCAGTTCAACTGTAAATCATCAGACTGTCTGTAAGTCAAAGATCCATTCCTCTGGTCCTGATCAGTTAGTGTGTTTGTTTGGTCTTCTTTGTTTGTGAACAGGATAACTCAAAAATGTATCAATGGGATTTCAAGAAATTTTCAGGCTATGTTGGTCATGGCAAAAGGGATCTGGTGTTGGCCTGATACGGGAGCAGGTCCAGGATTTTTTTTAAAAGATAATTTTTTGGACAGGAGAGAGAGAGACAGTGGATAGGCTTGTGAAGGGGGTTAAGAGAGAGTGGGGAAGACACTCTGCAAACTGGCCACAGGCTGGATTTGAACCCAGGCTGGCAGAGGTGTGTATGTGGGTTATGCCTGGTTGCTTACCACTCCACCAAACCAGCACTACCCAGGATGATTTTCTAGAATTTGCTTAAAGTGTGAGAGAGGCCAGTTTTCCACATTTTTGACTATAACTCACCCGACAATGTTGGAAATGCCTGATGGCAGAGGTTTGTGCTCTCACAGATCTTCTAGCTTACATCATTGGTACTTTGATTTGTCCCTGAAATGTTTGGTTCGAGCCCAGCTCCGGGTGTTTTTGGGCAAGACACTTAACCCAAAGTTGCTCCCACTGCTGCATCAGTTGCGCATAAATGTGAATGAAAGGGCATGAATGTGTTAGCTGATACTGATGGACAACTGACATAGAAACTCGAAGCATCAGTGAGTGAATGTGAGAGTGAATAGGTGTGAATGTGTAGGTGTGACCTACATTGTAAAGCTGCTTTGAGTAGTCAAAACTAGAAAAGCGCTCTATAAACTCAAGTCCATTTACCACTTACCTGGACTCGACACATGTGTGTCTTATAATAAGTGCAACAACATTTTGACTATAATTAGATTTAAACAGTTAGATTTGAGTTTTTTCTGAGTGACTGTTACCTTTGAGCTCAGGTTGAAGAACAGGTCAACACCATGACTTTGTCTTCTTCTGAGGTTTCTCTGCTCGATTTGTTGAAAACTGCTGACCTTGTTTTCGTCCTCCTGGGAAACACAGACGATTTCTGCTGTTTTGTTCGTACAAGTACAGAGTGACCGAGCATTTAGGGTCCAGCCAACCACATCCTCTCTAAGACATGCAATGTTTTGTTGGTTATCACTGTGGGTCAGTTCTCTGATAAGCTGTCACAGCCCAACAAATCTTTGTGATTTCATGCTGCACTCACAAAGATAAAGAGACAGCGTTCATGTATATTTATGATAAGTGATTTCTGCACCCTGACAGAGCGTATTTAGAAATGTGAAGTCCTGCTGAACATCATTTCCCAGTGGTTGGCTAAAAGCACAAAGAAGCAGGTGACACGGAGTTATGAGAGCACCCGGAGCGTCTGATTGTGTTTGCCATTTGGCGTGACACCTGGCTCAGTGTGAGGCCTGAAGCTGCAAGAGGAGCGAGGAGCTGCAGCCTGCAGAGAGGACGATGTAAATCAGGGACCGCGCAGCCATCAGGAGAGGCTGTGAGACGGCTGACCGCTGATCCACTTCATCTCAGTGTGCTGTTGACATTCTGTGTTCGACCTGTCATTTTAATGGCTGTGAATCAATTCTATTGACTGCAGCAGCACCAAATGACATTTATGGGTGTTTGTCAATAACATATTCAAGAGAGCTGGGACGGGGGTCTTTGTGAAAATGAGTCTTTTCACATCTGAAGCACTTCACAGGATTGGCCTTATTATGAGAAATAACATCAGTTTCATATTTGACCATAGAGCCAAAGCACATCTTTGAGACTTAAAGTGAATCAGATCTTTTTCTCTTTGTTCAGAAATTATCTTTTAGTGCTGACATTTCTGCATTTTACAACCAGTTTGTCTCCAGGGACTGGTGTTTCCTGGTTTTGATCAGGTTTTTGAATGTCCTAAATTGTGCCTCGGCATGTTAATGTCAGATCCAGATTTGAGAACGTGGGGGATAAGCCTTATCATGACATTAAGAAACACATTTTTACCATTTGGAAAATTTAAAGAGCCCATATTATTCTTTTTTTAGTTTTATTCGCCCAGTAGTGTGTTCTACATGTCTCTTCCGATGCCCCCTCAAGTAGATCTACCAGTTTTATGTCCTATTATCATTTTGTCGTTAATTTAAGCCCATTGGCCTAGAGTGGAAAGCCCAGAGCAGATCAGAGACTACTCAATGAATGCAGGGTCATTGACAACATCGTGCTGCACTGTGCTGAACTGACCAATTAGATCAGTCAACCGATCAGAGTGGACTGGACCCACGTGGGGAAGGGAGCCTTGAAAGGGCAGCAGCTCCAACAGAGCATCTCATGGCAGAGACAAATACAGGTGGACCAGGAGTATCAACATGAAGGAAGCACGTTTTTTTAACATTTGCATTTTGAGCATGAACAAGCAGTCACTGAAAAACAGGAAAAACAATAATACAGCAAAAAAAAGGCTCTTTAGATAATGAAATGTAGAATAAAACTGTTCAATGTAGACTCCTTCAGAGATTTAAGTTCCTCAAAGCGACTAAGTTGCATACATACTCCTGAAAATAACTTGGGGGTGATGGTTGTAAAGTAACCAGAAACATCAGGATCAATTCCTGTCTGTGCCCCATTTGCCAGTCTGCTTTCTCCCTGGACTCTCTAATAAGGGCAGAAAATGCCACAAAATACTAAAAGAAAAGTTTGGAAACATTCATTTGGTCAATAATTACTCCAATTATTATTGTTATTGTCAAATAGCCTGATTATTCACCCTTACAAGGAGGTACATCTTGTAAAGATTTTGCGTTTGTGGAAGAGCAACACAGTTAAACGTGTGGGTAGAGGGTAAGAACTGTGCCATTGATGGTTGATGGTAGAATAAAGACAATGCCTGTAGTTTTTGCCAAACTTGTTTTAATACTGTTACTGATACTAATACCAATCATACCAAAAGTACATATATATTAAGTTAACAAAATCAATGATTATTAATGGAAAAGTTACTTTAAAATATTTTGGGGAGGCTTTATTTTTTCATCTTCGGTTTGATCCACAGCTGTGTTATGTGTGGTGTGTGAGCCTGTGGGTGCAGCTGAGTGCTGCTAGATACTGTATGTCCGATCAGTCCCCTCAGTCACATGACAAAGTGCTTTCAACACTGAGAGAGATAAAGACTGAAAACAGTCTGGAGAAGAGCCCAGATATAATTTTGTTGAAGTACTATAACAACTGTAATAGTCATTTGGTATTGATACTTTATATCAATACGTTGATGCTGCAGTATTGATACTCCAGTCCTCAGTTACCTCAACCAAGGAAGTTATGTTTTTGCCCATGTTTGCTTCTTTGTTTGTTTGTAAGACAGTGAACAGGACAGCTAAAACACGAACAAACGGTTTTGAAAAGATCCGATTTTGGTGGTGATCTGAACCCTTATGCAGATCCAGAAATTTGTGAGATAGGGCAGTTTTCCACATTTTTGCTAAAAACTAAGGAATTTCTCAACAGATTTTCATGACATGTTCAGGGAATGTTGACCATGGCATAAGGAAGAAGGGATTTGATTTGTGTGGTGATCCTAATCTGAATAGAGATCCAGGAATCTTTCAAGTACAATATATCTTAACAGTGTGAGCGAGGACAGTTTCCACATTTTTCTCGATGTTGGAAAATCCTTGGTGGAGGTTTGTGTTCTCGGAGTGCCTTCAGTTCAGGATAAAATTTGACAAAACAAACATTGAATTTCTATTAAGAGGCCCCTCCACAGCCTAAAAATGTTGGTCTCAAGCTCTCATTGCTCTCAACTTAATAGAAAGGGGGCTTGTATTGGTCTGTGTCCACCACTTCCAAATAACCAAAACCACCCCTGGTCTCAACGCGTCATTTGCAGCTTTAACTCCACATTTGACCCTGAACCAGCCCCTCGCTGTAACATGTCCTTCCCTTTAAACATCTCTATTTAGTACTCCGTTATGTAAAAGGTCGTGCCAGTGTATTCTCAAACACTGATCGCCTCTGCGCTCAAACACAATCATAAGGAAGCGTCCCCCTCTGGATGATTTCCCGATCAGCAGCTCATCGTGGGGCTCTGTCACCTCTCCGCCCCTTCACTCTCTGGTTCTTTTGGTGTGATGCTCCACACGCAAAACTGTCACTCAGGAGCGGAGCAGGGCATGGGTTTGTTGTGTAATGTGAGATGTCTGCTGGCTACACAGCAGTCTGTCAGTGCCAGGCCTAATGGAGCCCTTACAGTCATCAGGAATCTTATAGAGCATTAACGCTGTTCAGTCACATGATCCTCGCTCTGATTTACACACTTTATAAAATAATGCACTCACAATTCAACATTTAGTCAACGTTAGCTTTATTTTCTCTTGGATTACAGTCACTTTTCCTCCTGTCGCTCCACATTCTCATCTTTCCTTCACGCCATGTCTGCCTTCTCACTCTTTCTTCCTCCCTCTTTACGGCCTTGGCAGCTCACAATACCCACAATGCAGTGCCACACTAAGGATCTCTGCTCCCGGCGTGGGGCAGAACCAGCTGAACTCTGGAGGCCTCATCTGTGTAAGTGAGTGAGTCAGTGTGACTTTCTCTCTCTGGCTGACATAGAGAGCGACATACAGCACACGCAGACAGCCATGCATGAAACATAGTTTGCATTAAATACTTGATGAGGTGTGTGAGGCTGTCAGCACTGTGAGAGCGGTTGTCGCATCTGATGAACAGTTTTTGTCTTGTGTAACGTCTCCTGAGCCCTGATGTGGAGATCCAGCTCCGAGAAAACAAAGTCCCAACAACCTGCTCATATAGCGTGCTGTACATTATAGAACATTATGGCAGACCTCTGTGGACACACAACAACAGTGGGATGGCTACAGGCTACATTCTCTTTAAATATGAATGCAAGAAAATGTACAGAAAACCCCGAAATACAAGATTTTCTGACCTTTAACCCTTAACTCCCACTCTAACGCAGCATGGTTTGTTGTTTAATATTATATTTTGTCGTAGAAAAATGCAGCTTGTTTTTGTTCCTTTAAATAGTCTTATGGTCACTGGATCTTGAGGGCAACATGATTGCTTGTCATGTGATAAGCAGCGAGCTCCTGCTCTTAGAGACTTAGAAAGTGTTTTCTTAGTAAATAAGCCAGAGACAGGCCTTTTCTATCCAGCCCCATCTGCCTGTGTGAGCCTTGGAGAAGTATTATTTGTGAGTAACTGGTTAATTTACATTGTAAGGAAATAATCTAAGTATTTCTTCAGTTAAGTAAGAAAACCTTTTCTTTTTATTTCAGTGTCACATCATGGTGATAATGGTCATAATGATGATGTCAGCTTGGTTTGATGTTGCTACCTTCATTAAACAAGTGTGATATTGCTCTTTTAAACTCGCTCCACATCTCTACATCATTGAAGTTATCGAGCAAAACTAGAGTCAAGTTCAAAGTGTTTAACTATCCCCTAATGTGTGCCTCAATACACGCAGGTATCAGAACACCCACACCAAGAAAAACAAAATAACATATTTGCGTTTTTGTGGAGCGCTAAAACAAAATCACTGTTTGATTTTTAACACACCTAATATTAGCAAAACTAGAAGTGCTCTGAAAAAGTTATTGTCAAAAATGTGGAAAACCGATCCACCTCACACTGTTAAGAAATCCTTTAAAAATCACTGGGTCTGGGTCCACATCCAGACTCAGATCACCAACAAAATCTCACCACTTGTCTCTTCGGCTTAAGCCAACATTCCCTGAAAATGTGATGAAAATCTGTTGAGAAGTTGTTGAGTAATTAGCAAAAATGTGAAAACCAATAACATATTCTTGTACATTGTACTTAACGATTTAGCCATAAAACACAAGTTATAGGAGTACAAATGATGCCAGAAATAAGGATAAGATTACAAAAGTGAAGAAAGGAATGTAAGGAATTACACATGCGCTGAAGTAGCTTGGTCTTTAAGGATGTGTATCTCACAGTATTGGTCATATGGGCCATCTTTAATGACAAGTGCTTCTCTTACCTATAACCTGAAATGGACAAAGACGATATCCATCCCCCTGAACACCTTTTTACAGGCCCTGCAGAGGATGAGGTCAAGGGGAGGTGCTGCTTTAACCTCTGACTCTATCGTCCAATAGTTACTTTTGTTTTCAAGAAACTTGTTATTAAAGAGTTTGAACTTTAATATGATCCTGATAACTTGTGTTGGAGCTGCACAAAAAAAAATCTAGTTTGATATTCAAACAAGTCTGTGTAAATCAAAAACTGTCGATGAAGCAACAGTCTGAGACGATGGTGCCAGATTTGTCTGCAGATCAGTGCCACACACACTCGGACATATTAATTTTATTAAAGCAGAAACCTGTGATCACACTCTTGAGTGTGTGTGAATGTGAGTGTGTGTGTATCTGTGAAGGTGTTTGTTAATGATGTGTAACTTGAACGATGACTAATTTTAAGTGATTGGTCAAAAATGACCCTAAGGTGATAGAAGAACACTGGTTGTCTACAGCACTCATGGACATACTGACAAAGGCAGTTTTCCACTTTTTACAAAGTTCAGGTCACTTTAGGAAAAGTCATAAAATTCAGTCCGATTTCAACATCAGTTAAGACATTTCTGCTCCTGTTGAAAATGATTTTGGGATCATTTTGACCCTTAGACAACAGGAGGGTTGAGAAGAAGGGCTGCAGTGGCTCTCGTGGCAGTTTAATTGATGTAAATGTTTCTTTAATGGTGTATGTATATGTTTTGTAATAAGATTAGATTAGATTAGATTAGATTACATTAGATTACATTAGATTAGATAGAACTTTATTAATTTCTTGGCAAGACTCCGTTGGGAAATTAGGATTCCAGCAGCAAACACACAGGGTAAAAAAGCACACAGGTATCAGAAAAGTAAAAAAGTAATAAAAAATGCAAATATGAATAAAAATAAATATACATAAAAACAGAAAAAAAATGGCTACAGGCTACTGCTCTTTCCTGTCCTCTTTCTTCCTGCAACTCATCCTCCTGAGTGAGGAGATGTACAGAGGTCAAAGATTAGAAATTAAAGTGACGTTGACCCTGCTTGCGTTGTTCTCCTATTGTTTACTTAAATCTCTGGAATCACACAGCAGATCTTTATGGGGCACTCTCTGACCAATCTAAGGAGGGCTCCAGGCCAAGTACATCCTTTCCATCCCAACCACAATTTTGAGTACCTCTGATCCACCTCAATTCTCTCTCTGTCTGAGGGTGCTCTGTTGGAGTCACTTCAATGCCCCACTCCCCAAGCCACCTTAATCTACTTTGAATGATTGACTGATCCACGTCAGTCAGTTCAGTTTCATTTCAAAGGCTCTGCATCCTTTCTACACTCCCCCCTCTGCACTGAGTTTGCTGTCCAATGGCCTTGGACGACTGACATCACAGTGGTAGGTCTATTGAGGAGGCCACTGAATCACTTTTCAATCAGAAGAAACATGTTAAAACACTAAAGGGCATAAAAACTTGAAAATTCATAATACTGGCCCTTTAATTTAGAAGCTTTAGCACAAAAATTGGGAAATACAAACCTATATTAACCTAAAAATGTGTGTATTACATGAGTGTCAGTGAACATGTGACAAATATAATAAATTTAGCTCATATTAACATTTAAATCACACATTTTTAGGTCCTCAGCAGCAGACATAATTTCGTGGAATACACAAACACAAAAACAGTGGAGGTCTCAGGAGCTGCACCTTCAGGCCAGATTAGTTTGAGTGACTCAGAGGAAACACTCCTGCTGTGTAATTAAACACGTCTTCTGAAGCCTTTTTTTCCCACTTAAAACGCATACAAACACACACACCGGCTTTCACGCATGCTGGTTGCTGTGTTAAATCATAGATTGTGAGGAATCTTGAAATCAGAAGATGAGAAAGTGTGTGAATAAGAAGTGAAGAAGGAATATGAAAGTGAGAAAGGAGAGCGTGGAAAGATGTAAGGCGCAGGGCTACAAGAAAGAGAGAGAGATGGAGAATAAAGCAGGGGATCTCTCTCTCTCTCTTTCCTTAAATACTCCTGCTGAGATGCTGCTCTGCTGATCAAACGAGGAGAGAAAAGAGGTGAGGGGGCGCGTGTAGGAGGAGAGGAGAGAAAGAAAAAAGATGTAGAGAGCAGAAGAAAGCAACGGAGGAGCCGCTGAACATGGAGAAAAAAGGAAAAGGTACAGGAAATGAGAGGGACGGCGAACCTTGGCTGGCGTTAGATTAGAATAGTAAGAAGTGTGACGATCTGACTCCTACAAGACATTCGAGCTCCTCTGACTCTGCAGCTGTCCACCTCCTTTTTTATCTGTCAGGGTTTGTTCCATCACACCGAGGTCAGACTCAGAGCTAAAGCAGCAAGAATGTCCTGGTTTTACCATCAGGTAAAGGTGTGTACCTGCCAGGTGAAGCTTATGAGCCTGAAACAGAAGCATCATCTAAAACTGTTTCAAGGATCATGAAATGTGTTTTCAAGGTGCTGCACATGCTCAAGATGACACACATAAGCTGGAAGTGTTTTGGCACATCAAGGGGTTTAGGTAAAATAAGAAAGGACCTCATAATGATCCTTATCTGTGACCTTAAAGGGATACGGCAACATTTTTTTTCTTTTCATGTCTTACCTCACCCCCGAGTCCATGACAAGCAGATAGACACCATTCATTTGACTGTGCGTGCAGTAACAAGAGCTCGCCCACTGCTAATTAGCTTGGCTCAAACACTGGGAGACAATGGGAAGTGTTAGCCTGCCTCTGCCTACAGTCATCAGATAAACTCTTCAGAAACTCTAAATGGTCCTGTGTGCTTGTTGTGACTCTTTTTTTTTGTTTGTTTGTTTTTTGTTACTGCGTTATGTTACTTCACCTATTTTTAGACTAAGATAGGCACTTTATGTAATTTCTGAAAGTAACACATACAACTCTAAACCGTGGATATGCTTTGTTTCTTTGACCAACTTACATAAAGTACATAAAATTACATAAAGTGTTAATCTTAGTCTAAAAATAGATAACATAAGGTAGCGCAGTTAAAAAAAAAAACAAGTCACAACTTGCGTCTTGCCTCACTTGGGAGTGAGGCAAGACACGAAAAGAAAAATAAGTTGGCGTATCCCTTTAAGAGTCCTAAAAACCTTGAACATCTTTGGAAACCAGAGAGGACGCTGTTTAAGAGCTGTTTACCTGATATTTTGGGGGTTTTGATGGAGGGTTAAATGAAGTACACAGGCCGCCACTGGTACCAAGCCATAGATAATTTTGTTCCAGGCTGTAGAGAAACAAAAATAATTAATTGAATTATTAGGCTTAGACATCTGTGTTTTGGTGCACTGTGGCAGGAGGCCTATGAGCAGAAAAGGCAAAATACTTTGAAGTGGTGGACACTTGCAGGGAGAGTGGCTGGAGGGCCCCGTTGTGAGCCAGTCGAGGTGGGCTGGAGGGGTTTTCCAGGGTAATCTCTGCACCGGGCACTCAGGCTCCTTGGTGTGAGAGGGGTGCAGGAGAAGAAAGCCACCAAAACTATCAGTGAGGCTGCAGAGAGAGCCTCAGGGTGGCTGTGGATCAAGAGGGCAGAGCCATGGTGTGGCGCCGCTTGGACACAAGCCAGGGACTGATCAGCCCTGTTTGAAGTCACATCATTGTGTATATAATGACTAACTATCCTTTTTTAGTGAGGCTGAAATTGAACTGTTTTATTTTGAAAGGATGACCCAATTCTCACTTATCTGCCTGTGTAGCTGCAGACATGCAATCCTCCCTGATGCTATTTGACATCTGACACACCCGTTCATTCAGGACACGGTGTAAGCGTGTAACTACCAAAAATGACTTTAAGATGTTTAGGGATCAGAGGGCCGCCTTGTCCCAATACCTGCACTTCTGCCCTAAAGTTTTCCTGGAAGTGTACTTTGCTGAGAGAGAACTTAAGTGTGTTAAACGTACAAAATGGGACACTTTTGAAATCATTCCTGTTTGTGTTGAGGAGACGATCTGGAAAGAAAAAAGAAAGAAAAACAAAATGAAGTCCAAAGACGGCCACACTAACAGCTCTGCTGCTTAAATTTCCCAGGAATCACTGAAATACATCATCAGTAAGATAATCTTTTATATTTTCACACTGCTGCGTGATCAGCCCTGTGATATTTTACTGAGGGAGATGTGCTCAGCCATGAGATAAGTTTATAAATTTAATTACAGAGCTGTTTGCTCTTATGGTCAGGAATCATGAACTCTTCTTCATTCTGTTCCTCACAAATTCAACACCATCTGGTCTGTCCCTATGTGGAAATAAGAGCAAATAAAGTGATATTTATCACATTTTAGGTTATCTGCCAATAGCTTAAATTCAGGTCATGTCTGTGCCTTAACATTAATTTCTTGTTTTAAACATTCCACTTGCATTGAAAAAGAAATTTCTCCTCTTTCATGTCACTTTTTTGACTTCATTTGACTTCCTTGTCAGATCTTAGATCTCCAGGGTTAGAACCATTAGTCAGCTGCTAAAGACATTAAACACCACAAGGGAGTCTGGGTATATGCTTTTAAGGAAATGTGGTCTGATGCGGGCCTGTAGAAGGCCCGCGTCATTAAGGGTACAAGAGGTTGCCTTTGGACAACAACACAGAGTGCACAAGGGCACAAGCGTAAGTACTGTTAAACACGGCGCTGCAGTCTGCAGCCGTCATCGTGCAGAGCCTCCCTGCTGTAATGAACATTTTTATTTGTACGGTCCAGATTCACAGCTTTTCAAACTAGAAGAAAAACAGAATATCTTAATGAAAGTTAATCTTTGAAGAAACATTCTGCTTGCACTGATTGTTTGTTGGATAAAAACAGAAGCAAAGGTTTTGATAATAAGTTCACGTGATGGAAACACACTGTTTCATTGTTGAGGGGGTAAACTGAGCCAGAAAAACACACTTTGTCTCAGTTGCTGTGCTTGATCAGCATAATGTTTAAACATATGTAGCTTTAGCTAATCTACATTGGAGATGCAGTGATATCAGTGCATGAGGCAAAGTGAGATGTGCTGGTGGAAGCACAAATTGGTTGTACTGTAGCAAAGAAGTGCCTGAGCAAAGCAGCCTGACAGTGAAAAAAAGCTGTTGTAAATTGAATACAGTGTTCAGCCACTCTATGCTGTTTTTATTACTTGTTTTCACCTGAAACTCTTCAAATTACATAGAGTAGTGGTGGTCCCATCTGCAGCAATATACAGCCTTAGCTGTCATGCTGGTTTATTCTGTACAGATGCAGAGCTGATGTCTGTCATTGTGGTTGATGTTTACGCTACTGCTATAAAGCTCATTTAACCTCACTTCAAAAATCCAGAACTATCCCTTTAAATTACTCTCTCATTGTGTGTAAATATGTGTTTGTGTTCATGTGTTTAAAATAGTCCAGTAGACTCTGAACCCCAGTGGACTCTGCATCATCAGCATCTCCACATGCACACACACACGTGCACACTTTCACACACAGAGCGCTCTGAAGTTGGGCTCTAAGTTGAGCTGACAGCTGGACCAAAGTTGTCACAGTCTGAGGGGAACATCAGCTTATGTCACTGAGAGAACACACACACACACAGACACACAAGTGTTAACATTTGTCATGAAAGCAGATTTTTGTCAAAAAAGAGCACGGAGGAGAGAGAGGAGCCGAAAATGAAACATGTGGCACAGGTGAATCTGTGTGTCGTGTGTTATTATGAGTGTGAGCAGAGCTTCATCCAGGAATGAATCTATTTGTACCTGTCAGATAAATTACAACTGTGTGTGCTAACGCTATTCACACAGCTAACAACACAACAGTCTGTCTGATCTGAGCTGTGAATTGTTTTAGTGTGGGACAAAAAGTTTTCAGTGATCCTTTTAAATGTGTGACCTTTTTTTCTCAGGAACAAAAAACTCACAGAATGAAGTTGCAGCGTTCTGTGTCCTCATGTGTTTTAATTTTGTTTTTCTGTTTGAATATTCCACTCCTCTGTTTAGCTACAATGGTAGGTCTATTCAGGGGGTCTGTCATCATTTAGCCTCAAAACACCTTCTTGGGGACTAATGAGTGATGTTCTTGTCAAGTGTATAAAATTTTCTTTGCAGAAACATCCATACTGAACACATGGCTGTGACAGAAGAAGACTGAGAAAGTGTCTCACAGACTCATGTAAGCACAGGAGGATGACACTGCTCACATTTTCACAATCTGCCTGTTGTTTTCATTTTAAACACTGGATAGTCTCTTAGTATCATACAATCCCAGCAGCGTTCAGTCACTAACTAAATAAAGAAAGCTCCAATTCACTCCACATCCTTGTCAAACTTTTTATTTTCTTCACAGTTTAAATCTGCCAGATCTTAAAAGAATTCATTTAGTATATATTTTTTATTGTCATCAATTCCCAGAGCGTCTCAGTCTGTCTCTGTTCTTTTTTAACTCCTCCTCTCTCTGTGGGATTCAGTCCCATGTTAGTTTGTTCCTATTAAAGATCTATGAAAGCAGGTCACAAAGATAGGTCACAATAAAAAAAACACACCCAGTTCTTCTCTTCACACAGCTCAGCTTCGCCCTGTTCCTGACATGTTTGCTGCTCTGGTGTTCAGCCGCGTGCAGAGGATGACGAAGATAAAACACAGTCTTCACATTCATGTGGTTCAGTCAGACTAATCTAACTGTGATGCTCTTGTTTCCTCATGCTGAGGGTCAGCGGTAGAGTTTGTTTCTCATCAGAAGGACTGAGGTTTGATACCTAGCTCCTGTGTTTACGTGTCAAGGTTTCAAGCCCAGAGACCGTCCATCACTCACTCAGTGTCCTGATGTTCATGGTGAAGTCACGCTGCATGAAAGAGTGCCGGTTAGAAAGAAGACAGGCAACATCAGAAAACACAACAACAAACTCCAAAACACTGCAAAAAATTGTAATACATGGCATTCAATTAAAAACGACAAAAGAAAAATAAAGAAAACAGGAAACACAATGTCAAAATCATGACAAAAAAATTAAAAAATCACAACAACAAACAAAAAATTGGCACCAAATTGGGAAACACCGATCAAAAGACACATCCAAAACACAACAATCCGAAACTACAACAGAACTATTAAAAACCAAGTTTTCTTTTGATAACACAATAAGTTGGAAAAGAATCAAATAAAAAAAACATCTATCCTAAAGCACTCAAAGTAAAAATGTTTTTTGTCTCATTTGTTGTGTTTTTAATATGTTGTTGTGTCTTGTCATTTTTGTTTAGTTTAATCAGTGTTGTATTTCTTTGTAGTTGTGTTTTGTGATTTGTATTTTTTTGTTTTCATGTTTTATTTTGTTGTTGTGTTTTTGTTTAATTTCGTTGCTCTTCTTTCTTTTTCATTATTTTTTGTTTTCGTGTTATCTTATTTTTCTAATATTTCATTACATTTTTGATATATTGTTGTGCCTCTTAATTTGTTGTTGTTTCTTGTAATTGCTGTTTTTTATGTTTTGTTGTCATACTTTTTGTTATTTCTTGTGTACTTAATAGTTCCCTGGGTTCCCTTTTTGTGTCATTTTATTCTTTGAGTTTAATTTTTGTAGTTGCGTTTCTTGATTTGTTATGTTTTTTATATATATCAAGTTTCATTTTCTTTGAGTATTTTTGTTTGAAGTCTTTTAAATTTGTTTTTGTGGATTCTTCCTGGCTGTTGTTTTTTTGTTTTTGTTTTTATGTTTTTAAAAATCATCATTGTCATTTTCCTTACTTTTATTTTGTTGTGTTTCATTATTTGTTGACTATTTAATTTGTTGTTGTGATTCTGTCTGTGAACTTACATTTCTATTCTTAAATGACATTGTGTTTTGACATTTGTTGTGTTTAAAAAATTCATTTGTGTTTGTTTTTGTGTGTTTTTATTGTTGAGTTTCTTCCTTTCCTAGTTGTGTTTGGTGATGTGTTAACTTTTTACTCTCTTGTTCTTCTTATTATCTGTTTCTATCTTTGTTGTGTTTTTTTTCATATTGTGTTTTTAAATTTTTCTTGGGTTTTGTAATTAATTTTTTCATTCATTGTAGTTTCCTTTTTCACCTTTTTTTTTTTCCATGCGCTATTTAAATGTGTTGTTTTTGTTTTGTTGTAGTGTTTTTAATTGTCATTGTTTAGTGTGATTTGTTGTTGGACTTTCTATTATGTTGTGTTTAGCAACTCAGGGCCATTGTAGTTGTGTAGTTGTGTGTGCGTGTGGGTGTGTGTGTGTGTGCGTGTGGGGGGGTGCGTGTGTATGTGTTTGTGACATGAGATGTAATAAAAGTGGTTAGTCTGCTGTCGTTGAAGTGGACTGTGTGTCTTTATCACTGAATGTGCAGATAAATGAGACATCACTCAGGCTGATGTCACAGATATGGATATTTAAGACTCCCTTACAGGACAGACTGACGTCCTCAGCTGGACCGGAGCCTTAATGGAGACGCTGAGAGCTCATTCGACCTATCAGCCTAATTAATGTATCACTTACATGTGTAAGTTAATGATCTTAAGTCACATTTTTATGTGCCGAGTATGAAGTGAACACATTAATTAGCATGGAGCCTCATGAGTACATGTGCCCTGCATTTATTCATACATTAATTCATGCTGAGTCGTACCTTTAATAATGCATGAATTACAGATAAGTCACGTCCGCTCCGATTAAAATGTTACTTTACTTTATGGATCGTTTTCTGCCGAGTGTGAAAGTCAAGGAGCAGCGGTCAGTTTTTAGTGCGCTCACTCTCTGGAAGCTGGATTTAATTTGAGGTCAGACACATTAGCTGTATATAAGGAGATCAAGGCTGTAACACGGCGCTGTGATGCTCACTTACGTATTCTGAATTCATAATTCAAGCTGCTGCACGCCAGAAAATCCTTTGTTTAAGCATTAGAGATGAACCCTGTGGAGTAATAAAGGTGGACTCCTACCATCAACACACAGAGCACAGGTCAGGAGTTTTAGAGCTGAGATGAGAGCTTCCAGATAGAAAATACAGTTTGAGTGTACGTGTTTGAAACCCTCACACAGTCCTTCAATGAGGGAGAAACTAAGAAAACATGGGTATTTAAATGACTGTGAATCAAACTAGAGCAGATCTTTACTGTACCAGCTCTGTTAGATTACATGTGGAGCTGTCAGCACTGACACCTTCATCATCATTCGAACAGCATTGGGTCGTGTTACTTTTTGTGAGGTTGCTCTTCATTAGGGTTCTGTTTCATTACCAAATAGAAATATCCCTCAGCTCATGATTTCTCTGCTTGGTTATAAATATGACACACAGCCGACAGTACGTCTGCCTGTGGATATGTGGACTCTTCATCATCCTACAGCCGAGTTTATGGCCCATTATCTTTAACTCTGCAGCTCATTGACAGAATAACAGACGTGCTAACCTTTACAGCTCCTGTTACGCTCACAGTCTGACAGTGAACAGGGCAACGACACATGTTTAAGGAGCTCATATTTTGCCTTAAATTAGGTTCGTAAATCTAATTTTGATGACTGCTGGGGTATGTTCACAATCACTAATGTTCAAAAACCTTTTAGTTTTCAGATACAAAGTACCACTGATCGTGCTTTATTCTCTCTGCTTGAGACCATCCGTTAAAGCTCCTGCCCCTCTCCAGGTGGGCTCTGTCTGCTCTGATTGGTTTACAGGTCTCTGTAGGAATTGGTCAGTCATGCATGTTGTCAACAACTCTATCCTCATTATAATGCCTATGGTCTGGAATGGTCCTGCAACTGCAAGCAAGTGGGCTGAAACAGATGTCAACACAATGGTATGACATCACACTGGTAGGTCTACTGGGGAGACATTTTTGGCAGCTGCAGGTGTCATACATGGGGGAGAGGGAGAAGTCTTAATGCTGCAGGGGAGGAGACACGTCAGAGACATTATAGGGCATATTAAACAAGAATAATCAGTATTATTGCTCAAACTGCTTTGACCTGTTTCACATTAACATTGGAGCACTGCAGAGTTAGCAAACTCTCCTTACAGCTTGAATTTACAGACATACGTCATAAAGAGGAGAAAGCACATGTATTCCACATTGCTGTGCTGTAACTTACACTTACTGTAAACACAAACAGTGTCCTGCATAAATCCAACGCCTACACTGGACTGTGAGCCATGGGCTTAAACTGGTAACGTAACGTTGATGGGACATCACACTGGTTGGTCCTTTTGGGGGGCGGGGGTAGCTGATGGCATTAAATACATGGAGAGAAGGAGAAATTCAGATGTGCTGACTTGTTCCTGATCTATGTTGCGCTTGTATAATCACACCCATGTATAATCAAGGCATAATCCACCCCCTTTGTGCCCTGCCTAGAAAATGCGTCCTCAAAATTGCAAAACATAGACCAGCACACTCGAATCGCTGTGCACCACATGCTTTAGAAAACACATTTATCACTGTCAAAACAAGACCCAGAATTCTTTAAATTGCACAGAGTCATTGGTACCATCTGCAGCAATGTACAACCCTAATTTCTGTGCCGACTATTTGGGTGCAGAAGCAGAGCTGATACCTGTCACTGTGGCTAGTTTTCAGGCTAATGTCACATACTTCATACAACCCCACTTAAAAATCCCCAAACTATCCCTTTACTGTCATGTCCCAAGACTTAAACTCTCAATGCACTTTGAATTGCGATGAGTACAAATAGTTCTCTATAAAATAAAGTTTTAAACATTATCAGCAAGGATTTAATGTTTGATTTAGAATGAAACTAATGATATCAAACATTAAATCAAATACAGTGTGATCACCAAATATAAGCGATTCACAGGCCTGGTTATCCACCCACCCATGTGATGTCTACACTTCTGATCCATTTCAGGGTCACAGGGGGCTGGAGTCTACCCCAGCTAACACGGGGCAAGTGCCAGTCAATCACAGGGCTGGCATAAGTAATAGACAACCATTCACACACTCACATCTAAGGGTAATTTAGAGTCATCAATTAACTTGACAATCATGTTTTATTGACTGTGGCAGGAAACTGGAATACCAGGGAACACACATGCATGCAAACTCCACATGAAGAGACCCGTCTGACTGGGGAGTTGAACCAGCAACCTTCTTCCTGTGAGGCACCAGCACTACCTGCAGGTCTAGTCAAGAGTTCCATTATTTATCATTTCCTGTTTTATTTTGTTACCCACCTTCAGGGCCGCCCCTGGCCAAATTGTCCTCCCCGCACTATAAACCTGGCCCAACATACGATCACCAACTGGTCAATTATTAACCACTCCTTTTTCAACAGAGATGAACGCTTATACAGTTAACTAGACATTCAAAAAAATGATAGGGGAATTAATCTCCAGTCCACATCTAGACAGAATTATCCTCTCTTCTGTCTCGTGATTGCAGGCTAGCAGCTGACCCACAGACCCACCTTCCAGTGGTGTAGTCCGATTTATTCTAGTGGGTATACTCTGACATACTCTGATAGATATTTGTCCTCTTAAGGCCTCCATACATTGAAGACATTTTTCCCTGATTTGTTTACCGTCAACTGAAAACAGCTCTGAAACCCACTTACGGGCCTCCACCCACAGGTTGAGAACCACATCACTAGTAGACTGTATTTGAAGCTTGATCCTTCAAAGATCGTTCTTATATCATGGAGAATCAGTGATGCAGGATACCTCAGGATGAATTTATCATTTAGAAAACAGTGAGTGAGTAAAAACAGAGGGTCAGAGCCGGACTGAAGAATGTTGAGTTTTGATTAACCAAAAGGCTGACTCCTCATTTTTAAGTCTTTGTGTTCACTTAAACCGTGCACATGAGCAATCAAGACACCGTTTGAATTACAAAATCACACAAAGTGACTGATGATCCCTCACTGTCCCTGCGATGCGCGTCTGTCTGCGTCTTTACGCACACGGAGGAGCGCGCGCCCAAAGACGCTGCGGGATTTAGGCGGTATTTTGATCAAATGTTCACATGTACGTCGGCTGCACTGCAAAATGACATTACTGACAGACAACAACGATAACAGCCACACTTTATATCAGGCCTGTAGTCTACAGAGCGAATCGTGGCTGCATCAGACAGCGGAGAATGCGCCCCCTTGCGCAAAATGGGGCCGCCCGTGGATCGTGGGGCTCTACGCACAGCGTGTGTTTTGCGTTTGGGGAGGGGCGGCGCTGCCCACCTTTGCCTCTTTTTAGGGAGCTTTACTTCCTGCCACTGTGCGTTTTCTCTCCTGCGTGATTGGTCGCTCCGCCCTCTTTGTCTCCACCTGTGCAGTTTGAACCTCACCTGTCAGAGTCTCACTGATTCTGAGCCTCCATGTCTTCAGATATCATCCTGCTGGTCATGGGAACAACTTCTGTAAGTTCTTTTGATACTTTTTCTTGTTTGCTCCTCGTGTGTTGATGTTATTCCTAATGGAAGAAACCTTGTGAGTCAAAGGAGACATCTGTCCACCAGTGAAGCTGGTGCTGCATCAAGTCCTCTCCTGATAAAAGGAAGTTTGTCCTTGCTGCTGTTGTTTGCTTCTGTGGATGATAAAAGGCGTCTTTCAGTAAGTAGATAAGAAAACTTGGGCTGTGATGCGGTGCTTGTAATGATAGAAGGGGTTGAATAACTCTGTTATGTAGACAAACAAAGCGCCACAGGAAGTCATTCCTGCCTGTGGTCATTACAACTCCTCCCTCTCGTATCGCTGCTCCGTCAGGTCCTGAAGATTAAACACTTTTCACTGTTTTACACCTCTGATATTTCTCAGTATGTAAAACAGGAAAATGTAATACCCATTGCAATATCCTTACTGTCAGACTGTACCTTACTTAAACTTTGCTTTTTGGACAAACAGTGCTGTCATTTTTATGTTCATATTGTAAATATTGTTAATGTTAATAGTGTAAATTCCTTGGCCTTATTTATAGTCTCACTTCAACTTAACTTACTTATTTTTTCCTTTATGAGAAGTTGATATAGTTAAAAGATTCTTCATGTTTGCAACTTACCTACATAATTTTTCTCTTCTTTTCTTTTCAATTTGTCATTTCATTTATTTATTTAAATTTATGCTCTTATCTATTTTAATGCCTTTATTTGGTATTTCCTACTGTTATACTGTGTATAGGAGCAACTGAAACAACCGAATTTGAGGATTAATAAAGTTTTTCTGATTATGATTTCTGATCTTGAAACAAAGCAGTGAAAGTAGATGTAAGATCATTTCAGAAAAGAAAATAATTTAATGTGCTCAAACAGAAAACTAAATGATATGTGAAATGATTGTGAATCAGAGAGGTGGTGCTGATAACTGTGTCTCTGCTTAACTTTTTAACACTCAGGTTAAGCCTCTTTAAGTGTAAAAAGTAAATGATCAGAACCATTCTGTGAAAGTTTTATGAGAACTTTTGTTTAATTTGTGTGGATTTCTTCACTTGTCAAAAGTTGAGAATGATTATTTCCATGCAGATATCTTTCAGTTTATTTATTTTATTTATTATTTGCACATAGCTAAAAGAGAAGTCAAAGAAAACAGTGAATATGTGTATATATCATATGTGCAGGTGAGGTAGAAACCCAATGTGGACCTATTTGCAAACCTCACCTTAAGAGCAAATACAGGTAAAATAAATTAACAGAAAAAACCCCATTAAATCCTAGTAATAAAAGAAAAACAATGAAACAAAAATCAAATCGTAACATATACACTTTACCAAAATGACAGAGAAACAGAATATAACAAAAGAAAGTGGTACAGAAACTGTATTTTGTTAAGAAAATTTTTAATTTGATGATTTCACATTCATTTTTTGACATCAACACATTTTTTAGCCTCAATATATATCAGGACAGGGACAGAGACTCTGTCATTAAATAAAAATACTTGTTCCATTATTGAACACTGTGGTATTTTATTGAACACTGACCTCAAATGTATTTCAGTGGTAGGTACAGGTTATCAGTCTGTATTGTTGAGTAAAAGTTCGGTTGAGAGTTTGGAATAAAGACCATTTTTAAACTTTCTGACAATTCTGTACTCATGTACTTGACTTTGAAAATAAAAGTATACAATTCAAAGAGTATAAATGTCAGGAATAGATAATATGCTACACTTCAAATAAAGTGAAGATGAATCATCACTGGATCTGGAAAAAAATTGCTATTCTGACAAAACGTTTCTGACGCAGTAAAATTTTATGTAGATATGTTGGATAAGTGTTGCCCCATTCAATTTACAATAAGTGAGATACGGATATTTTAGGCTGTAATACCAACAAATGTAAAAATGCACACATTTTTCTAATAATCCCCAAAGATTTTGTAACTTTGCTGCAGAACTGATATGGTCTTTCCACCGGCGTTTATCATTAATTAAGATCCCTAGAAATCTTGTTGAGGTGACTTGAGCAATTTCTTCACCTTAAATTTGAGGTTTTAGTAATTCTGCTATATATTTATTTACCCAGCGAATATCATAAAATCAGATTTTTTACATTTAATGTTACTTTATTTATTGAAAACCAATTTGAAAATGTGAGAAGGCCATTGTTTACATCATACATAATCCATGTAATCATCAGACAGTCTAAAAAGCAAAACAGTATTTGAAATAAATGTGAACATGGTATTTTGTTGAGGGGGATGCTGTTAACTTTGGAAGTGCATTGAATTCAGCTTTTATATTTGTAGAAAGTCTTGTACCAGAATTATGAGAGCCTGAGCAGGAATGTGTTAACTTAAAATGTTCCATGACAGAAAATAGAAGCAAAGATGTTGTAGCATCACCTCTACTTAAGCACAATAAAAGACAGCTTATTGATCCCTTGTCCCTTCATGTCCTCTGAAACAGCTAAAGCATCTCACAGCCTCTGTTTTTTTAAGTATTTAATTATCGATCTGAATGTCATTACCCTCCAACACAGACTTACAGCAAGCTACCTGCCATTAACTATCCTGGATCATGAGGGCAGCTCTTCCAGTCTGAGTCTGGTTCTTCTTCAGGTCCCTGCATGTTAAAAGGAGTTTTCTTTGTTATGGCTGACAAGTTGATGTAGACTGATGTTGGGTCTGGACCAGAGTGACCAGGTGTCCCGCCTTGTGCAGGACTGTCACGCAATGTTTTCCCTCTTTTACTGTCCCACAGATTGAGACGTTGTCCTGAATTTGTCTGACTTTGGCAGGACACTTGCCTCTCTGAAACCTGGCTTTACTCCAATGAGTGAATAGAAAACAAGAGACGGCTGTCACCGTTGGTTGTGCCAGCTGTCAGTCAGTCAGCGGACAAAAGTGGTCAGGAGTTCACCAACCTGCTACCTCCCTCGCTGACGTTTCGCCCCACTAACACAAAACAAGTTCACAAACAAGGATCTGCATGATGACAGACATAGAATCTGGCTAATCCAAATGCTTTGCAATTTCAAGTACAACCCATCGAAGCTTTTCGTTGCTTATTTGCTTGTTGGAGAGTGTGTTTCTGTATGTGATAACATGAGAGTGCTTCTGTAGCTTGGATCAGAGTAGGAGTTTCTGGGGATGAAGCAGTGGTGTTTGGAGAAGGCTGTTGTGCTAATGTGTGTCTGATATAAGCCAGCGACCTTCATATATTTTTGTTAAAGCTTGTGTGTCAGGCATTTAACGTAGCCAAAATTGACCTGTTGGAGAGGAAAGTCCATCCTTTCAGCTTTTTCTTGCTCTACCTCGTAAGTAAAAATTCTGGCCTCAGTCTATTATTACCCATGGACAAAATCCACAGAGGGGAAAAACATGTTTAAAGTGAAGCTGCAGTGCGAGGGAGAGGGGAAGAGAGCGAGGAGGAGAAAAAAGCACAGTGAAGATGTTTCATGCATGCTCTGATTCAAGAACAGGTGATAAACTGACATTTGAGTTCACAATGAAGTGATATGAGCAAACCATTTTAAAGGAAACTCTATAGAGTCTGTAATTACTCACTGTATATTCACTTTGGATTGGTGATGTTTCCTCATTAAAGTAACATGTATGATTGCTCATACAACATTTGGTCTAAGAGCTCATCGACCAGCTGGTGTCATCCTTAATGCTCATACAGCTCTTATTATTGTAACAAGTGTTGAAGAGTATCCTCTATATCTTAGTGTAAGTGCTGTTGTGATCTTGTGCAGTGAAGTAAAGTTGATAGATTAGATTGTCCCTGTAGGTACCTCAGTGTAAGATTACTTAGAAAACCTGATTATGTGGCTGTCAACTTAATCCTCCACGCTCCTGTCCACCCTCTTTACCCTGGTCAGTGCAGACTGCATGAATTCCTCCTGGCAGCTTTCTCCTGAAACTTCCTCCAACTTCTTCCAGCAGTCCGGTGAGATTTCAGGATTTAGGTTGACTTGACGCCAGGAGAGTGAGAACAGCTTCCTGTGAGTGATGGTAAGAAGGCTGAAGGCTCATAGCAGTGACCGCGCCACCTCGCACTATCCTGCGCCACCTCCGGCAGGATACCTCGGGGAAAACAGGGATAAGCCGTGTCTAAACCTGCAAAATACATTTAGGCAGGATTATCAAATTCCCTCAACCCCCGTGTTATCTGTGAGAGGAAAAAAAAAAAGCTGCGGGTCCGCCGCTGTGTGGTCAGAAACAGATTGAACACGACTCCTCCTGAGTCTGAAGATCAACAGTCGAGTGTGTTTTATTTACAGCACTGCAGTGTGAGGCCTTCCAGAAGAGGCTGGAGGCAAAAGTCTTATGTGAAAAGAGAGTTGGGGGTGGTGGAGTAGCTCAGATTCTCAGACAGGATGGTCTGCTTCTCCCAATATTTTTATTTTTCTGAAACTAACTCTGGAATCTGACAGTCACAGCTACTTTCTGCACTGATTATCCAGGAGTGAGCTGGAGTAAAAATAGAAGCTGTCCAACCCTGAGCTTGTTTACTGCAACTATTTCTTCCTAAAATTATGTTTGTGTGCAACCTGTAATATGGGAGTGCCTCGTGCTGCCCATTATCCAGACTAAAATACACATTACTATCCATCAGACAACATCAGATTTGCTGTAGGCCCTTTTTCTGTTTTACAATACCAACTTCATTTGTAAGTTGTTATCAGTGATTGATGAAGACATCTGCAAAATATATCAGCTTCTTTTCAGTATCGATGGAAAACAGTGCAGTTCCCTACTGTGGTTGTGTTTCCCTGACATCATTTAAGTATTCGACCCTCACCTGACATTTGAGGCCCACATCATACACGTTATGATCTCGCCAACCTCCACCCTCTCTCATGCCTTTGCTCCTCCAGGCTGGATCACTGTAATGCAGTGGGCCCCCACCTTATTGTACCATGGCCCCACAGGTTTTATGCAAGGCTGTTTTCACACCTAGATTGTTTTGGAGAGCTGTTCTGATGTACGTGGGCAATCCATGATCAGTTCATATGCATATACAGTATATGAACACAGCAACCGATCCCTGCTTCAGTACAAACAACCGTGCCAAGATCGCCTGAAATAGGTGGTCTCGCCTTACTTCCAGTCAGCCTCTGGAGCAGTTTGTTTGCAGTAAGGACACAACTGATCCAGCAACTATCACAACAAGGGTGACGAGTTAACTCATCACACTGCTGTAGTAGTGTAAGCTGCAGTAATAACTAGACGTGCTCAGATAACACAAACCTCCCCCCATTGTTGGATGAGTTTTTCTGGAAAATGTGGAAAACTGTTCACAAATTATTGAAAACAAATGGATCCACATCCAGATTTAGATCACCACCAAAATCTAATGACCTGTTCCTTGTGCTATGACTAAAATATTCTGAAAATGTCATCCAAATCTGTTCAAAACTTGTTGAGTCATTAGCAAAAATGTGGAGTATTGTTCTATCTGGCAGTGTTTACAAATCCCAAAATTCCATCTGGATTCAGATCACCACCAAAATCTAACTGACTGGCCCTTGGCCTATTTCTGACCTATACTAAAATGTTCATCAAAGTATACAACTTTTTTTTAGATATCCTGTTAACAAACAAACAACAAAAAAACCCTGGCAAAAACATAACCTTCCTGGTGAAGGTAATAATTGCATAACAGCTCCTAGGAAAATAACAAAATACTTCTTGATGATGATGTTTTAGATCCCACAGAGTCACTTTCTGTGCACAGGTACAATATGAAACTGACCCTCGCTACAGCAGATCATCACAGGACAGGGTGTAACCACGACCCTGAAAAGGATAAGCACTTAAGATGATGGATGAAATGTTTTTATTACAAGTACTTGTGTACAGCCTGATATCTCAGGTGTATTAGTTTATCTAATGGTATCCTTCAGTAACATGACGTGTAAAGGCAACTAAATAACCAAGAGCACTCATGACACTGACAAAAACAAACAGCAAGGCTCCAACATGCATGTTTGTTACCTTATGTGTCCTTTCAGCAGCACCACTGCCCATGTTTAAATATGGTATAAAAGTGATGACAGAGCTCAGGGAAGTAG
Organism: Cetoscarus ocellatus; assembly: GCA_037902135.1. NCBI lineage: Eukaryota > Metazoa > Chordata > Actinopteri > Labriformes > Labridae > Cetoscarus > Cetoscarus ocellatus. The sequence goes on from JBAMNC010000879.1 coordinate 37,233, forward strand.
TTCAGAACTTTTCTGATCAAATAAGATATCAGTCAAAAATATTTCATCTTTAGACATAAGCACATTTCTTTTGGGTGCTACCCACATGTTTAGCCGTGTTGCTCATTCCACAAATTCACAATCTTTTCAAGTTGTACCTCGTTGTAAAGACGAGTAATCAGGCTTTACAACAATATAAAATACAATAATAATTGGTATTACATAAAGGAGAGAAATAATCACCTGAAGTTAGACTTCCAAAGTTTTTTTGAGGGGTATATTTTTTGGCACATTTGCTGCTTGAGAAATCAAGATATCAATATAATCTTTTGTAGTTTAGATGCTAACACTCAGGGATGGAATTGATAGGATTTTAATAACACCAATGCAATTATCAACTCTGCTTATTCACTCTTGATATTTGTTGCCATCCTGCTGAGATGAATGATTCAGCATTTACACCCTTTCTTGAAATCAAATAGACACTGGACGTTGCAAAGTTGGCATCATTTTGTGTTAAACTGAGCCACTATTTTGATAATTTCTGTCTCTTTTCTGCAGTGTTTACTTCTTTGTCATCATCTCTGCTGGGTGCCTCTAATGAGAGTTACCTCTATAAACTGCAGTGCATCCAGAATGAAGTGGAAGGAATTAAGGGAGTTGTTAAGCATAAAGAGTAATGATATTGATTCCTTTGGCTTGTTATTGATTCTCCACTGAAATTGGTTTTCAATTCCCTACAAACATTTAAAGTCCCCATTTTTACTCTCATGTTTCTCTCCTGTGTATTTGTATTCAGCTGAAGAATTATACAGAATAATCTGACTGACTTTCCTTACATTTGTGTTGAGTGTCTTGTTAGTGATGAGATGCTTTTCTTTGTGTTTCAAATAATCTCTATTTCTCTGATTTCAGTTGTTTTATATTGTGCACTTTTCAAGTTACAACTCTGACAACTCCCATGAGATTAGCTGCTCTCTGTCCTCTCCATCAGCTAAACTCACGTTGTCTTGTGTGTCTCCCCGCAGCACAGACGTCTTAGAAATCAGCTGAAGGATTTGGTTAGTGATGTAACCATCATAACGAGGTGGCCCTGTCGCTGCTCATACACGTCTGAGTTTGGGGTCTGATCAGTCACTGATCCTCGGCAGCTTCAAGTCGGATTGCAGCAGAAAGTTTCACTGAGCCAGGCCTCCAGAAACTGCTGGTAGATGAAGTTTATGTGGACGCACATCAATACTTGATTAAAAAAACCCTCAAAAACTGTTTGATGAGAAGATGGCAGTTTAATAACCCGCTCCTGAGGATTGTAGTCGAACTAGTACCACTTGTGTTTTTTGTGCTGCTGTAGAAACAGCGATGCTTTGGTGGATGTTTGAGTTTCACGGAGCTAAACTTCTAAAGTTTAGCTCCGTGAAGCGTACTGACAACATACTGACACATCTTCTGTCAGTGTGATGTGTGGTAATGATTTCTTAAGAGCACATATTCTGCTTTTTTGGAGTTTTATATGCCCTATAATGTGTTGAACTTGTCTCCTCTGCCTGACAGGGCACCTCGAAGAACAAGACTTGGCATTAAGACCTCCCCCTCTACCCCTCTATGCAGCACCCAGCACCTAAAATGTCTTGTTCCCCCATTGCCCCTGAATAGACCTATCAGTGTGACATACTACCTTTGATTCATCATCAGTTTAAGCCAGAAATGGGCAACTTTGGTTACCATTTGAGCCACATTTGTGCCATCCTAACCCCCAAAGGGCTGCATTGTGGCAATTGTAGGATCTTTTTTATTTTAGCACATGTAATTCAACAAGAGGAGCAAAGAAAGGAAAATATTGTATCAAGTTTTATAAATTCTTACTCAAATATGAATAGTAATATAAAGTTATGAGAAAAATGAAGAAATCGTTCCAGTTTCAGCTACCTGTTTAATGCAAATAATAGTTTTTACTGGTTAATTAAGTATAATGTTCTTTTTGAAACATTTTGAATGGCTTGTGAATCTTTTACAGAGCAATCACATCTCATTTCCATAGGATATATTGCTATGTTTAATGTTTTCCTGGCAGATTCTGTTATGTTGTCCTCATGAAAAAAACCCCAGGCCTCCAGTTGCCCATCCCTGGTTTAAGCCCAGTGACTTATGGTAGCAAGCTCATTGCAGGGCATTGAAGATAGTATGAAAGCTGAGTTGTTGACAGCATGGCACAAGATTCACAAAGACAGGACTGCCTCATCTATACGTTAAAGGTCTTATGGGAAATTTAAGGTTTTTGTGAGATTTGGCGCTCTCTTGTGGTTAAATTGTAACACCCTTTTCTTTGCTGATCTATTCCTGTGCGTTTTCTAAAGACATTTTACTCGCTGTCTTTATGTATCCCTCAGCAGGCTGTCACTCACCCTGCATGACTTCTATTCAATGTTTACAAGCATTCAGAATAACTGAATCTTTATTCTTGTAACTGGTGGCATTGATTTTATAGAGTTATAGTGCGGCATCAGTGATAACTTCAGTATATCTTACAACTATCTAACAACATTATGGAGCTTTGTTTAGACCTCATTGTAAGGAGTGAATCCCCATCATGATGTCATTATTTTGAGAAATAGTAAATGCTGGGGTTTATAAAAGGATCCCCCCATGATGGAGTCTTGACACCAGTGGTGCTGGTGTTGAAAGGTTGAAGGGCGACACTCAGGATCTAAATGGATGTGATGTGGAGCAGGACTTCTCATGATCACAGCTGAAGGACCCTTGGGTACTGGAAGTGATGAGGACAGGAGGTGAATGAGGGTGGAGGAGGGTCTCGTTGATTTGACTGAAATGATGACTGACAGCATCACAGAGAGATGGTTTTAAACTCTGACAGCGACGCTGATGAGGTCTCAGCAACATGTGATTGGGAAAAAAATGTGAGCAGCCACATGTAGCTGCTGAACAATAAAAATATACAGTATGTAGAATTTGGGCTAAAAACATATGTTCTGTGATTTTAGCTGAATACATAGATTGACTCAAGTATTGCAGAAAAAATGTTAAAATCCAGAGATACGTTTATTTTGTAGTTGTGACGTGTCTTGTTATGACAGCCAGCATGACAGACTTCAACAAAATGGTCTTGGTTACATTAAAATTTTCTTTATGTAGAAGTATGATATAGAAATTAAGTTATAAGAATACACAGAATGAGATCCTAAATAAATGACTATTACCTGTGACCACATAGCAACCTCCAGGCCTGAAAAAGGAGGCCCATGCCAAAAGCTGCAGTTCCTTGAGTGTCCACTTGAGGCTGGCTGCAGGAACTCTGGAGGTGTTATAGTTGTGTGCGGGAAACAGACGGTTTATATGGCCTAATTGGAGATATTTACAGCCTGGTGTCTAAAACTATAACACATTTGTGTTCTCACCATACGGGGGGAGCTTTTTTTTTGTATCATGCCAGTTTTTATTCTTTTGAGAATTTCTGGAGTGGAGTTAATATTGGTCATACAGCTTTAAATCCTTCCTCAGCACAGCCTCTTAAAAAGGTTGAGCTAAAGTTTGGTTGGGATGAGGTGCAGTATGACAACATCCATTATGTGACCTGATATTTTAAATAGTAAATGTAACATTTCAAAGATTATGTGATGATATGGAAATGCTCATTTTGTCTGTTACCTCTGCCAAGGAGGTCACATTTTGCTGGCATTTGTCCATTTGTTTTTTGGTTAATTTGTTTGTCCATCCATCTGTGAGCAAGATACCTAAAAAAAGTTTGCAATGGATTTTAATGAAATTTTAAGATCATTTAAGTCATGGCAAAAAGGTACTTATAGTTCAGTGATCTTTTGAGTTGTTGAAAGGTCTTATAGCAGGAAACTGAAGAAAAAGCTGCCGTGAAAAATGCATCGAAAAACTATCCTAACCCTCTACTGCATGACTCTTTAATTTTTGGTGAAAAAAATATTTCACCCTATTTTGGGGGAGCTTTGGGGTCCCTGATAATACATTAATCATAAAATTTGACCACCCACCACCCCCCAAACAGATATTGGTTCGTTGCTTCAAGGCAACATTGCGCGACAAGGGTAATGAAACACCAAGGTTTTCTGTAATAAGTGTTATTATTGGAACAAGCATAAACAAATAAACAACAAGTAAACAATGTAAACATTTCACAGAAAGTTAAAAACAACAAAATACATCACCATTTTGATTTAATTGATCTTTTTGTCAAAATGCTGACCATTAAGCCCTCAACTTTCTCAAACACCAGATTCAGGGATCTGTCTTATTTATTCAGTGTGGAACCTCAGGCAGCAGTTGCGGTTGGAGGTGAAACAGAGGTGCACATTGCATATTCGGCACATTGCTTTTGTTGTACCATTGACCATTGCACCCTGGCACCCTGCATCGTCCCTTGTTCCCAAGTCATGATGAGCCAGTGGGCTGTTTGATTCAGGCAGACATCTGGGACTGGAATGGGAGCTGTGGGTCCTTTCCTCCTCTTCTCCTCATATGCACTAGCAATGGACAAGCTGGGGACAACCTCTCTTCTTTTTTAGGCTCATCCCACTCATGCAGAGGCCCTGTGCAATGTACATGATTTGAAGGTATAGAGCCTCATTTTGTCTTTCTGCTCCATGCCAGTGCCTTCATAGTCTCTTAGGTAGAGCAGCCAGGTGGTAACGATGATCATGTCCAGGAAGTGGAACACCATTTGACCAACTGACTTTGTTGCAGTAGATTGTAATCAGTAATGAGTCAAGCAGGTCCAACCCACCCATGTTCTTTTTATTCTTGCACCACAGCAGGGCAGGGGACAGTAATGTTTGTCTTCTGCTTGCCATCCCACCTGTAATGATAATAATAGATCATTTATTTATTTATTCATTCATTTATATTGTGCTTTATATTTGAAAACATATTAAAACTATACTGATCATTTAAATGCATACAAACACATCTCTACATACACATGGTAATGCATTATATTGCCTGAAAAGATTTGGGCTCACTGCACAGTGTTGCCTTGAGGCAACGAATGAAAATTAACAGTTTTACTGGATAAATAAAATCAAAATAAGTGGTCAAACAATCAAATATACTTCTTTACATATTCATGCACATGCATATATTTTTTTAAATACAGTTATTTTAATATAAAAATGTAAAACAGTGATATTTATCTTACCTACTGGTGGCGATCTGTCCCATGTGGGGCTGCTTCCTGAAAGGGGGTTTCTTGCCCCCAAATGACTGTCACACGACCTTCAACTCATCATTTTATTGGACAGAGATGTGTCTGGTAGCATTATTTGAAAAAAAAAACAAAAAACTTTTTTTAAAGGGTCAATTTGAGGTCTGAAAATGTGCTTTGTTGCCTGTAGAGGGCTACAAAGCACTATGCAGCACTATGCAGTAGAGGGCTAAAATTTAGAAAACTGACATATCTCACAATATTAACAAATCCTTCAAGAAATTTCTGGGTATGCATCCAAATTAAGATCAGCTCCAAAATCTGATCACCTCTTCCTTGTTCCATGACCAAAATGTCATCAAAATCTGTTGGAAATGATTTGTTTTGCATGCAGAATTTAAGGAATGATTAGACAGTTCCTTAAACCTCCTACTGGGGAAGTCCATTCAGACCCACCCCAGTTGATCAGAGAATGGTGATTATTGGTTGGTATATATTAAATATTCATGATTAGATTATCAGAATATATGCCTGTGGTCAATGATGCAATCACTTGTGGTAAAACATACAATATGTACACTTAGAAATGGATCTTTTAAAACTATTTATGAAATTGGGTGATTCTATGTTATTTTTAGTTGCAAATTAATTAGTTGCTCACTAAAACATGGCATCAAATGTGTTCTTGTTTTGGCTGCTGGTGCATGGGAATTGCCGATTTTTGTGACCAATTAACATACTGCAGAGATTTTAGCTCCACCCCTTAGGGTCAGTTAGGTATGCTTGGCACCTCTACAGAAGGGTGCCAGAAAGTGGGACAGCACTCGGTTATTTGGGTAGCACTTCTCCTCATTTGACAGTGGAGACACCTGTAATTGCGTACCATACTGAACCAAACAGAACTGGACTGCATGGAGGAAACACAGCCCAAGGGTTTTATCACACTCGACTAGTCATAGAAAACACAAAAATGGTCACTTGTGGTATCAGCCAGTCTCACTAACAGATGATCTGTAATGGCAACAAAAAGCCTGATTGTGACAGCCCTACCTCAGGTCGATGCTGAGGCGGTGAGGGGTTCAAAGCGAGCGCACTGTGATGCAGGGCAGAGGCAAAGCAGAAGAAGTAAAACAGATATCTTGCAGCTTGACTGGATTGGTAATTGGTAGGATGTTTGTCAGGTGATTGAGTTATGAGACATGTCAGGTGTGAAATCAGCGCAGCTCCAGTTGTCTGCCTGAACAAGCTCGCAGGCGTCACCCCATTCACTGTGAAACTTCAACAGCAATTCAGTTCCCTGTTTGGCAATGCAGACTACCACTCATGTCTGATGGACCTCAAATAATGTTCCTGGAAAGTACTTAGAAGACAGGAGTTTCAGGTCTCTACAGGCTTTGTTTAATGAAATGGAAACATTGCCATAACTGTGTTGACTTCAGAGTTTACTTCTTTTTTTTCTAATGTCCTCTGTAACACAAAAAACAGGTTGATAGATTGATGTAAAGATCCCCATAGAGAACAGGGCGCAGTCATAGAATAAAGCATGGAGGATTTAAGATGATCTTGACCTTTAACTCTTTATCGATAGGACTGATTTAGAGAAGCAGAACATCAGTGATGGGGAGTGGGATAGACATGCATCAAAGAGCTGAAGCTGTGGGTTAAATCTTCAACTGATGAGCTAGGGACTGCAGCATGTGAAAATGGGTCGCCTGCTCCTCTGACTGAGCTAACCTGGCACCCCGTCATGGGGGATTTTTACTGTAAAAACACTTCTTTTATCCACCCTTTCATCATCCCAGGCACTGGAGCCCTGGTGGGAGCTGCAGTAAATCCCTCGATAATGCATACCCATAAAGCTTTGCTGCTTTTGTTCAGATGTCAAACAGGCATGACCCTAGAGACCCATTAATGAGGTCTATGCACTTTGACAGGGACCCAACAGTGATGTCAGGTCAAGACAGCACACCTGTCCAAGTTTAACTATGACATTCAACCTGTAGCTTTTACCAAAGTGACACACTATGGCCCTACTGTCACTGAGTCTGTGCAGGAGGCCCTTTGAACCAGAGTCAAAGTCTGTCTGTGTTTAATCATTTTAGTGTAACTGGTTTCTAAATTGACAAAAAGCATTTAGCAGGTGTCTGGAAAAACATCATTGAATAGAGACTATTTTGGAGTGAGGCAGATCACGGTCAGAGGATAGACTGTACTCAGAGGATGATGTCCTTTGAGCTTACAGCACGAAGATCCTGTAGATCATCTGATACATGGCATTCCCCACTATCTCTCCACATCTGTTCACCTGTTAATCTTATCAAAAAAGGCTAAAAAAATAATTACAATAATAAAATATGTGTTGTTAATTGAATTGTGCCACATTTGTAATGTTAGATAAGCTGCATTTTAGAAGTTTGTGCAACCGATGATTGTCATGCTCTGTTAACAGTGAACTCAAACCCCATTCACACCTGCAAAAAAACCCTGAAATTATCCAGACTTTACCCAGGGGAGCTGTACGTGTGAACAAATGTTTTTCACTCTGACTTTATCCGTGTAATTTCCTCACACTCCCCCTAGTATTTTATCCGTGTAAAGTCCAGGCAAGCAAAAGTGTGAATGCAACAGTGAATTGCCTGGGTAATCACTGAGGCGAGTGGGGAGGGCTGATGACTTCATCCTGTGCAACCAGTGCTTAACCAAAAAAGAGAGACTTGACAGGACAGATAAAAATAACTGCTGTTGTGGGAGAAGTTTATCTGATTGTAAGGGGAGTAACACAAACTCAAATGTGTGTCTGGACATTTTTAAGTGTTGTTTCCACTAAACATCTTCTGTAGGTTCTGTAGTTTATCTGATTTAAATCGATCACCATTGGGTCTCTCACCCACTCAAAGAGCCGTCTTGCTCTGGTATTTGATGGAGCTATAGCACTGCAGGTTTCTTTCTCTTGTGTGATCATCGTTCATGTAGTGATGCTGCTTCATATTCACCTCTGTGTGCTTCAGTGCTCCTCTGAACTCTTTAATCCATGCTGTTGCTACACTTTTAACACTGAAGCTAGGATATAAGTTGTTTGTCCACTATGATATTATGAACGCTGACTTCCACCGCATATATTTTGTGGGAAGCAGATCAGCCAAAGGATAGGTCATGCTCTGTGTTCTTTAAGCTTAGAGCTTAGGTTCAACATTACCATTAGAGATCATGTGTAAACATACCCTAGCTGTCATGAAAGTCAAATGTATGAACCACAGTTAAGGCAAAATAAAGGCTCTTTAAATCTTCTGGAGTTACTACAAGATGAGAAATTTAGCACAAGCAGCTAACTGTGGAGGTACAAGGGTTAGCATTAGTTACACCAATCACTAAAACAACCGTGAAACAGGGAAACCATGTATTTCCTCAAAAGAACTTTTAATGGAGCACATACCATTGCTTCACACCCAGGTCACTTGTTATAAGTCTACAATAGATCAAGGGTTTCGGACCTTTTTCCCTCGTGCACCATTACACACCATTCCATCATTATTACAGTCCCTGTCATTAACTCTAGAGAGATCAACAAAATTAAATGCACAGTACTTCCTGCAAACAAAACACATATATTAGTATGACCTTTACAAACAATCATGGATGACCTGGTAATGTCGACCTGCTCGACCCCAAGTGCTTTATCCTACATCAACCATCCACAGAAATGACATCATTTAACATAAATTCCTTCCTTTTGACCAGTTAAACCTATTTTAATGGATTAATCAAGATCAGTGCTATCCGGTTTATGATCATAATAGATGTTAATGTTTATATTAGATTGATCTCTCTATCCGTGATTGTTATTGATTATACCTCCATAATAAAAACCTTAACAACCATATGGACATGAGGTCTCTGTTGAAAATGAGATGCCACATCTTAAGGGGCTTGCCTTTAATATATTCATATTCAACAAAGACAAATATGGTGCTATATGAACTAGAAAGCACTCAGAGAGCACAAACCTCCACCAAGGCAGCTCACATATTGCTGTTACATCTACAAACAATAGTTCCATGATAGTTACCATCATATGATTCCTTTGACCCTGAAAAACCACACCTAGCACTCAGAATCATGTTGATATCATTATTAGTAGTTATCTGGATCACCACCAAAATCGAATCATTTTTACATTGGACCATAACCAATGTCGCATGAAAATTTCAGCAAAATCCACTCAGTAGTTTCTGCGTAATCTTGCTAACAAACAAACAAACAAACAAACATACGCCGGCAAATACATAACCTCCTTGGTGGAGGTAATAAAGATTGATTGATTGACCCCAGAATTTTACCCAAGAAGAGTCCACTGCAAATGTCAGCAATGGTATGTCTCCAAAGTTCCTGTTTTTTTGTGTTTTAATCCCTCACTTACAGCTAAATTATGCTACAGTGTTAATGAAAACTCGAGGAGCTGTCTTTATACTCTTGCTTAACTTTTTCCTGAACCCCATCCTACAAACAGACTAAACTTTTAGAGCACCCTTCTCTTTGGAGCACTCAGACTGTTTTACTCCACACGTCAGTCACCCGATGAATAAATTGATGGGCTTGCTTTCTTGTAAGGTGGCACCCTTTTCCCCAGGATTTTTTAATGCTCGCAGTGATGACACATGGGCCTTTCAGGGGTAATTTGGGGTTGAGTGTCTTGCTGAAGGACACTTCAACATCCAGACTGAAGGAGGGTGTATTTACCCCTCCTCTCTTGTCCCTAACAGGAGTCACGTCTCTTTTACAGCCAACGTTTAAAGGAGAAACGATAACAGGGACAAGTAACCTTTACACCGTTCGCACACCCTTAAAGCACGAGCATTGTATAAAGAGAGGCTTGAAAAATTCAGAAGTTATCCTTTAAGCATAACAGCGTGTCAGGATACATCTCATCCTCCCCCGCACTTTCCACTTACCTCAGGTGCAATTCTATGAGGACACAAGGAGGCTTGTCATCCCCAATATTTCATATAAATCATTTATCCTCCCCAATTAACTCTATAGAGTGTCCATGGCCAATTCTCCTCTCCTCAGACGTCTGGGAGAAAGAGAAACAGACAGAGAGAGACCCTGCAGGCTGAGCCCCAGACATTATGGTCTTCCCTGTTACATCCGACCACTAAGTTCATTACAGAGTTTATCTCTGCCTTTCAGTTATCACAGCAGATAGATTACAGTGGATATCTATCACAACTGATAAGCAAGACAGCATTTTGTAAATACAGCCACTGGCAGTACATGTTTGTCACAATATATATCACTGTGGCTCATTTCAGGGGGAGTATCCTCTGAGGGGCCCAGCCTTAGAGGGATATTTCAGTATTTTTGAAGTGGGGTTGTATGAGGTACCTGTCAATTTTAAGTTTATTAACTAAAAGAGATGTACACTGATGCAGATGGATTCATGAGCTCTTTGTACTCGAGTAACTAATACAGGAAAATGACCGAACAAACACTGTTGGTGTAAATTCACAAAATGTGTCACATTTTTAGAGCTCTTCCCTCCAGAAAGTCAGATTATTTGGTATTATTTTATTTTTGTGATGAATTTTGTGAAGAAAGCTGAAAGTACAGAACACCACCACCACCACTGTCCACCCACAATCTATAAAGTTGTTCAATGGGTGAAGTTAATGTTTTTCTAAATTCATCAAAGCAGGTAGATACTTATGTCTTTATTCAGTATTAGTGTGTAAAAATAAAAACAATGGTATGTATTAAGCCTTTTACCTTTTTAAAATCCCCACAAATTATAATTTAAATTAAAGATGCATACAGTGATGATGAATGTCACTATAAAAAGCGCCGTTAGTAGCTTAATTACATTTTCCAGTAGATTTGTGGTTGCGTTGTTGTTTTATGATAGGAGTGTGAGGGGTGCATGATAGTTTATAGAGGATTATAACTATCGATATGAACTAATCATGTTTTAAAATTAAAATTGGGTTAATTAGTAGTCAGGTGCTTTTTTTGCCCCCACAATAACCTAATGGGTGTTATTGTTACTTTGTGATCTTAGTACATTATATCAAGTAATGATGTAAAATAATAATACAAGTTATTGTAATATTATTTTATTTTTACTATTATTGACCTCCAACATTTGACCATGCCCTTTCAAACTAAAAATGTGCAATTTTGATTTTAATTAAAGCCAAACATTTCTTATGTTCAAAGTAGAACTATTAACTTAACTAACTCAACATTGATGATTTTGTGTTAATGCGATGCTTGCTAACCGCAGTTTGTGTGTCAGTGTGATTAGACTTTGCTTTAATGTTTAATGGTAGGTGTGGAGGAGGAATAACAATAAGCTCTCATTGTTTCCTTTTCTTTCATTAATCAGTGTGTTACAAAATCAAATGATGAGATAACTGTACTTGTGTGATTAGGCACTCCAGTCGTGTGCGTGCAGTGCATCCTCTGCAGTCAGATCGACCGTATCTTACCCGGATACAGCAGTACTATTTTCTGATTGGCTGATATGTCAAGCTCCCTTTGAGCGCTATGATGCTCAGAGCGTCTTGCTATACATTCCAAAGGACATACAGCGGTGTAACTCGGTGGGTGCTACATAATAAATTCTAATGCGTGAGAAATACCAGGTGTGGCGTGTGAGAGAGCGAAACGGTTCAAATGCGTGTGTCACACGCTGAATGCGAGCCCTGGAAACTTCAGAACAAGGCGCACGTAGGCGGAAACTGTGAGACGGATATCCGGCTGGAATTTCAAAATAAAGGTGTATCTTAACAATAACGATGTTGATCGATGTATTGAATTTCCATCGATTTGATTGGATGGTTGCTTAACCAATCAATGGATCGATCCAGATCGAGAATCATTACACCCCTATTTTCTGAGTCAAATAGTTTTCAATGGCTTAGATATTTTATTGACCGAATAGTGCAGTGGCATCTAAACAATCTACATATTTCCCTTATCAGAGAGGGAGAGCAGCAGCAGAGTCCAGAGCACTGTAAAGGGTGAGTAAATGATGTGAGCGAATACACGGGTGGTGGCACTGCTGTCTAATCCTTTATATTTCCAGTGTCTGTGCTGCAGCTGAACTCATGAGCTGAACACACCGGGACAGGTGAGGAACAAGGTGAAGCAATAGGGTAGGATATGCTGCCTCATGTTATTATCCGGCAACTTTATGACCTTATTTTGTGTTTATTTAACAGTTTACTGACTGTTTATCAGACTATTAAATCACAAAACATGATTTCAGCTTTGGAAAACTATGTCAGTCACCTTCATTAAGTGATAAGTGCATTAAGCCCAAATGATTTAGGACGATTAAGCAGTTTATTTACCTCCATCAAATGGGAATAAAGTTGATTTTTTTTTTTTTTATGAGATTTAAAAAAACAAAAAAAAAAATGCTGTAATATTTCTTTGAAGAATCAAGCCCATGTAATTGATGTAGCACATGTTCCCTCTGTTACCCTTTCTTTTTAAGAGTTGCCCGTTTTTCTTACCAAACCTCTGCACAAAACAGCTAACACAGTAACTTAAGTCATAAATTGAAAGAACATTTCAAATTCGAAGGCCCCTTTAAGTTTTTTAATACCAGTTAGCTTTTCAAACTTACTTAAAACCATTTACTTTAATTTAAAATGTATGACATAGCTTGAGAGTTGGCTAGCTTGTATGAATCATATGTATCAGGACGTGTTTTGCCTTGAAGGATTGCATTGGATGGATCCTTCATGGGCTATTATGACACATTTGCTCCCTCAGAATGGGACAGCTCCTAATATGAGTGTTAGATGGCCTGGAACTTTAATGCTAAAGCAAACCAAAACCAGCAAACATGGAAGGCACATGATTATTATTATATTATTGTTATTATTAATATTATTACAAACTAAATGTTTGCAAACACAGGCCTATTTTCATGTCCAGCTGTATCAGAGCATCTGAATGACCTGTATAGGCTGATGATGAGTGTTACTCCCACCAGGCGTATTTAAGTCCATCTTTAACCTCTTTCTCTGTGTTTCATCACCATATCAGCTACATTTAGGTGCTAAACTCTCCTTTATGATCAGCAGCTAGAGGCTAACTTAGTCTGTCTGTTGTTTTGGTGCTGAGCAGGTAGGTGGTTTAACTTTTTTGGACATTTTAATCTAAAAATAGCCTCCTGCTGCAGCTGAAAATGATGCTATGTGAGTGGTGAGAGTGAACCAAAACAGTAAAGATGTGGTTGGACAGCTATGTAATGTGCTAAAACTCACTATTTAGCTACATGAAGCCTGGGGGAGATGCTGATTTTTAATGACCATCAGTTCATGCAGCACTTTGTCATTTGATACTTTTAAACATTTTATATCAAACCTTATATCAGCCTCAAACTGCAGATATACTGTACTTCATCAGCAGGAAAATATGTTTTTACATTTTCTACCTTTTTTAAAAGAGTCAAATCAGGGGGTGGACAACTGGAGGCCTAGAAGCTACAGGAAGCCCCCACTCTCTCAATACTGCCAGCCAGTCAAATTCAAATAATATATATCTTAAAGAAAATATGTCAAAAGAGGTCATTGAACTATTTAAAAAAGAAATAATTTCAAGCCTTAATCACAATGCAGTCTTATTGTGAACAACACCTTATGTGTTTTGAAATGCTTATGAGTTAGAAAAACAGAAATGTTGAAAAATGAATTATATTTAGACTAGAAAGCACTCTGAGAGCTCATACCTTGTCCAAGGTAGCTTGAATATTGATGTTACACCTATAAGCAACAGTCCCATGATGAAGTAACCCTCATAATAAAATTTCCTGACCCCCAGCACTTGGAATCATGTTTATCACCATTAGTTTGACAATTATTGAGCAAAAAAGGTTGGTTAACTAGTGGCAGATATCCAGATCAACACCAAAATCTAATCACTTTTAAGTTGGGCCATTACCAACATCTCCTGAAAACTTCAGCAAAATATGTCCTGTAGCTATTTTGTAATCCTTCTAGAAACTAACAAACGAACAAACAAATACAGTGAAAATGTATTTAGATTTAAAAAAAGATCAAATAGGCTTGATTTTGTGTTTTGCTTATTAAAACAGTTTTAGTGTTTGGATTTGAATGTAGATACCTAAATATTTATAGAAAAACAGCCTATAGAAGTTTTATGTTTGTCCCTTTGTCAAAAAGGAAAAAGATGATCATGGGAAAATGAAGAAAACAAAATAAATACATGAATGTCTTTTTAGGTTTTCTTTCATGAAACCCTCTAAGCATGTTTGTTTTGTTCAGTCATGTTTGTATCTTGAATTTTTCATCAAAATGAACGTGAATAGTTGAAAATCTTCAGAACTTTGGGTCTTGAGTTCTCATTCAGTTGATTGTGTGTCCAAGTGCAACACCAGACTTAACACCAGTTAAAACATTACTCTAAACCAGTGGTGGTTAAATATTATCTTCAGATAGTCGCTGAATAAAACATTCACTCCTGAAGTGGTTTTGAACATCCTCTGATCGTCTCTTCAACAGAAAAAAGCTCTGCTGTAAAGCTGGACTTTTAATGTTTGGTGTTTTTAGTCTCCTGTGTGCTGTCTCTCTGATTACACATGAAAAATGCACGACCCATGAGAAGCTTTCACGTAAAACTACATCGACCTCTGGTGTGGAGTAATTGCCTCTGTAGGGTAAACAACTGCTGGACAGTGAAAGTGCTGCTGTGGTCATTTGAAGAGGAAGATACAGTATCTATAAAGTTATAGGTGCATATCCTGTGACTGTGACCTTGAACCCCAAAATGTAATGTACTAATGCTGTGCTCACATGCAAGGGATGATCATAATGTTCAATGACCTTGAACTGAACTCTGACCTATATATTTCCAAAACCTGATCAGTTCATTCTAATCTGATCACATGATCCAATCATTGGGTGAACTCTATCTGGTGTGCCAGGTCAGACATTTGTGCAAAGCTGAAAGAAAATCCTCTGAAGCATTACTGAGATGCTACATTCACAAGCAAAGGATGAACATGAGGCCCTATGACCTTGACCTGTGATGGTAGAAATCTGACCATCTTCCAGGTCAGGCATAAATTTTTGTATTTGAAGAAAGTCCTTCTAAGTATAACAGAGATGTTGTATTTCCAAGCAAGGAATGATCATGAGACCCAATGACCTTGACCTTTGATGGTTAACATTTGACCATCTTTAAGGGAAAGCATTCTTCTATTTGAAGAAAGTCCCTCTAAATATTACAGAGATGTTGTGTTTACAAGCGAGGGATGAACATGAGACCCTATGACCTTGACCTTTGATGATTAAAATTTTTCCATCTTCCAGTTAGAGCATACATTTTTGTATTTGAAGAAAGTTCCTCTAAATATTAGCGATATCAAGTTCACAAGTAAGGGGTAAACATGAGGACCAATGACCTTGACCTTTGGACAAAATCTGACCATCTTTAAGGGAGAGCATACATTTTTGTATTTGAAGAAAGTTCCTCTAAGTATTACAGAGATGTTGTGTTTTGAGGGAGGGATTAACATGAGGCCTTATGACCTTGACCTTTCAGATTATCATCCCTTTTCCCTTCATGTTTATAATTTCTTGACATTTAAAATTAGTTCTTGGGCTGCATTTAATGAGAGGGAGGGCTGCATGTGGCTGCATTTTTCCCTTCCTTGACCTAAAATGTACAAAAAGAATAACCATTGAGTCAAATTGGGTATTTGTGAAGAGTTCAAAAACAAAGCTGCCGTAGAGTTTCTGAGATGTGGTGTTCACAAGCAAGAATGAACATGAAGCTCTGATTATCTTGACCCTTGACCTTTCAGAGTCTTTTTTTTTTTTTAATAACCTTATTTACTGTTACTTTTAACACAAAAACATGCTGATAAAATGAAGGTCGTGACATAAAGGTACCCCATCCCCCGCCCCCATCCTCACCCTTCAGGAGGCAAATAATAGGGTACACAGTCAAAACTACGGTAAAATATAGTTCACCAAAATAAAAAGGTACATGCAATGATTGATTAGATGAGCGTGTAAATTGATAATCAAAAATTAAATAGTCAGATAAAAAGAAAAAATATAAACAGTAAATAATAGAACATATTTAAAGAACAAATAAATAATAAAATAAAATAAAAAATAAACTGATGCTTAGATTTGTATTATATGCACAGTATTACCAGATGACCTTTCAGAATCTTATTATCTTTGAGTCAGAGGTGATATTTGTATGAGAGTTAAAGAACATACCATAAACTTTCCTTGAGTTATTGCATACACGAGCAACTGTCAAAACGAGTTCAAATGACCTTGGCAGTTGACCTTGAAAATTGAATCAGTCCATTCTCAAGTCACCATGGACATTTCATTGAGGTTTGAGGAGAGTGTTTGGCGTGCTGTTGAGATGTCCTGGTCTGAAGAGTGGCACTGAGGGACAGATGGACATCCCAAAAACACAAAGCCTCTGTCCCTGGCTCTTGCCGGTGCGGAGGCATAAAAACAGCAACTATGAATGTTTCACTTCCGCCTGCCAAACAGATAAAACCCATTATTCATTGAGAATAGCCCACATATCCTCGGCTAATGTGTTAGTCAGAGCAGTTAGAGCCCCCCCCACCCCCTCTCTCAGACCACTGTACAGGTCAGTATGTCACATTAACAGCCAGACAGAGAGTATATGCAGTATATTAGGCACATGAATAATATCCCATTAAGAGCACAGGGCTCTCTCCGGTGATGAATATAATTGTAGTAAATTGAGCCGTTCCCAGTAGATCTCTCCCCCAGTGCTGAAGTGAAAATTATGCCCTTTCCACTAACAAGCTTTCTTACTGACCTCCACGGGGGAAATGGACTCAGACCCTTTGAATTCTCGAGTACTACCTCCTAAATTACACGTCTGGCAGGTTTTCAAGTTCCTGGAAAATTTCCTCCCACTTTCAAAACAGTAATCTGGCTCAGGATCAGTGGGTCCCCGTACCTGCCGAGCACAGCCCGGTCTGATCTGCCTCCTCATCCTGAGTCACCAAAAGGATTTTTTTGTACAACTCTGATGCTTCCCGACACACAGATATAAGCTCCTCCTGCACCGGACCTTTTCTGCTCTCACCTCTCTGCTGAATTCTCTTCATCTCTCGTAGGGTTTTTTTCACAGAACAGCTTCACTCAACATTCACGTCACCTCCAGCTCCTTGGTTTGTTTGTAGTGTTTTTTGGGGGCCATTGGGGACTAAGTAGAAACAGAACACTGACACCTTAACACAGGTGCTTGTATGATTACCCCAGAGGGAAGGATTGCCTTAAACACCCTGCATTTTATAACCGTCACGCCTCACACTTCTGCCTTGGAATATTGGATTAATGGAGGAGCAGACCCGCTACAACCATGTCGACCTGCAGCTTTACAAACTATGGATTGTTGGTTTTATGCATTCTGACAAATTCAGCTGGCAGTCATGTTTCCAGCAACCTGATGAATGTCAGCTCCAATATTCTGTCCAATATTTCAGTGGAGTGTTTTGGTCTGGGCCTGCTCCTCGGGGAAATATTCGGCTCTCTTAGGTTCAAGTTTATTTGTCACAGGATGCGATCACAGCTAAATGTTAAAGTTCCTTTACTGTGGCAAACAAAGCACAAGTAAAAAATAGAATAAAAATAAACAGACAAATACGGAAGCCTTAAGTAGCCTTACGATTTAATGCATTTTAATTTACATCACATTTCTGTGGGATTTTTTCACTTATTTACCCAAAATCTCCACTCATTTATTACTTATCTAGTCATCTGAATTATAAACTGAATGAAATGCATGACAGGCAGCAGAGGAACTTTCTGGCGCACACACAACACGTATATTTACCACAGACAGTGTTAACCATGGATGTATTCTCAAACCTAATCTTGCGGTGCAGATCCAGCTTGTAAAGCTCAAAACTGGAATATTAAGCATGGTTGGCAGAGGTACTGACTAATCAGAGTCCTTTGTGGAGGAAGAGGCTGGAGCTATGAGCATAACAGCAGTGAGAAACGACAGCAAGCCTGTAAACAATGGCTGCTTTTAAAGAGACTAGCATGTGTGTCTGCCATAGTGGCAGTTTTATCAGAGCTGGACAACATTTCTTCATGACAGAGCCATATTTTGACTGAATTTAGGCTCATGTATTTGATTTGACTGTTACAGTATATTCACAATTGCTTATCTTAAAAAAAAAAAACACTTTGTTTTCACACAATGAGTATCCCTGAACCAACTGTATTCTCGCTCTTTCTGAGACACTCTGTTAGAGTTCCTGCCACTCTAAGGCCCATTTGTCTATGTGAACTCAGCTCTGATTGGTCAGCTGGTTTGCTCTGTGGCGATTGGTTATCTCAGCACCATATTTTCAGCAGCTGTCTGAGTCTGTGTCTGCACTTGGCTTGCTACCCCAAGCCAATGGACTTATACTAGGGACAAAACAATGGTATGACATCACACTGGTAGATCTGTTCAGGGAGGCCTGGGGAACAAGCTGTTTCAGGCAGCTACTTGTGCTGTGAACAGGGGGAAGGGGAAGCAGTCCTGATGCTGCTGACTTTTTTTGTCAACACTGGAAATGTTTCACGATGACCCATAATTAATGTTATTGACAAAACAATCAACCAGCCACCTCTGGATATGTTTTTGAAGGATTTTGCCTTCCGCAAGCACTTTCTATGAGTTGTTACTCTGATTAACTATTAAATTATATCCTGTAGATAAATAAACTATCTATATCAAGTTACCTTCAACCATTTTTGAGTGCATTTACACAAAAATGCAGAAACAAAGCTCACCATCTTTACAACTTAAGACGTTTACACTGATTCAGTGAGGATGTGATATTTGTGTCAATTTTTCCTGCTTCTAACATCAATTTTGAGGACAAAATGTTTACTTGCTGCCTATTATATCCCACCCACTAACAGGTGCCATGATGAGGAGAAATTAGTGTTATTCACTTCACCTGTCAGAGGTCATAATGCTTTGGGCATTTGTGGTTATACCCTGTGTGTGATGAATGTTAAAACAATAGTAACAAAAGTTTAAAAAATGTATTGTTGAGTTATGCGATTTTGCTATCGTGGCATAGTGTTCGTTTTTATGTTGCCCTACCTGAGCCTCAGTGCTTTCCTGATGTCCCTGGTACACCAGTGCAGGGAGAGATGGCTGTTCACCTATGTTTAGGTTTCTAAACAATGTGAGATCCTTGAAGTCTCACGGTCTTTATTTTTAGGTTCTTTAAGGCTGCTCAGGAAAGTGAAGCAAACAAAAAGTCTGCAGAAAGCCCTGTGTTTCTCTTGCTAAATTTCCTCTGTGTTCTCTTGTTAGTCTCTAATTTTTGTCTGTTTGCTGCTTTATGCTTTGCAGGTATCATACAGTGGGTTTTATGAGCATCGTTGCAGTAAAAGGCTGCCTGTTGCTGCTGAAAATGAGGTTGATGAGAGCAATGAGGCTGAATAAAAACAATAAAGCTGTGAGCTGTGTTGGAGACAGACTGGAGGGTTTTAGACTGAGCAAAAAGCACTATTACCAACATTACTGAGCTGAATTATTTTGACCTCCTGGATATTTGCATTGAATTGAATCAAATGTCCGCTTACATTTGTTTTGTCTCCAAGTTGAGGTCTATGAGGCAGTTATTCTCCTCCTGGTTTCTGTTACCTGAGGGTACTGGTAGCTGACCTGTCCACTAACGCATTTGTTCCTGCTGGCAGCAACCATTTTCAACACAAAACCAACGTATCCCAGCAGTCTCAGCTCTGTGTCCTCGGTGCATAAATGCCCCCGGCGTTGGCTGTATCCTCTGCACTCACAGTTTAAGTAGTTTAAGTTTTTCGAACACTGCTGTGCTCGTAAAGATCAAGTCTCCCTCACTGTCCAATCAAATCAACAGAGGGCAGGACAGCTGAAGTTTATAGTGTCAGCTCAAGCATTAACACTGTGGTTTATTCATTCATTTAAGTCACACCTCATTCATGTCTCTCACTGTCCCTGTCCTTCTGCTCTTATAGCTGATCAGGCGTGTTCATGCACTCACTTCAAGTTGTGAAAAGATCTACTGCCAAAACACGTTGTTTCCAAGAGATGCTGCCAGTGTGTTCACTGTTTTAACTACATCTCAGTTATAAAGCATTAAAGGGATATGCCAACATTATTTTTGTTTCGTGTCTTGCCTCACTCCCGAGTACATGTCAAGCAGATAGACATCATTCTTTCGACAGTGTGTGCAGTAACAAGGAAGAGATGGGCAGAGCTCACCCACCGCTAATTAGCTTAGCTCAAACACTGGGAGTCAATGGGTAGTGTTAGCCTGCCTCTGCCTACAGTCCTCAGATAAACTCTACAGCAACTGTAAACGGTCCTGTGTGCTTGTTGTGACTCATATATTTTACCGTTATGTTATGTTATCCATTATTAGACTAAGATTAGGACTTCATGTAATTTTCAAGTTTTTCTGATGACTGTAGGCAGAGGCAGGCTAATGCTACCCACTTTGATAAAAGTCAATAATATTAAATGTGCTGTACTTGGAAATTTAGAATTAAAAAGAAAAAACATGACTTACTCAAACTTAAGATTATGTATGTATACAGTATTTTTTCCCATTTTAATTATGCAATACTTAAAAGTATGTAAAGCCAGATAAGTTCACAGAAGTAAATTTTTTTGGCAAAACATTAACCCAAAAATGTGAAGTTTATTGACTTAATATTTAATACCTGAATGTGCCATACTCAAAAACAATTATGTATTTAAGCCCATTTACTCAGAAATACTGGACAAAATCAAGTTAAAACTGTCATTCATTCAGTGAAAGGAGATACTTTGAGTTCCACTGACTTCATTGCAGGGTTTTAGTCCAACCATGTATTTTTGAAATAGCAGTACTGTTCAGGTTTACAGTGAGTAATTGACTTCCTGTGTCAAGGTCAAAGAGTCAGAAAAGCTCCATAGAGCTCAGAAGTGAAGAAAAGTTTCACAGCTACAAGCTTCCACTGAGGTTCACACTGGAGTAGTAAAGCCTGCATTCAAAAATGAACCCATGGTGTTAATACTTCTACATGTATAATTTCATATGAAAATGAAAAATAGAAGTAAAGCCCACCAGTTTTTTCCAGAGCCTGTGGTGCTCTCATCAAATGGCATGCTATGTTTGACCGACGGTCAGAAAACCCAGGGACAATACAGTGATATAAAATGACAGGTCCTAGCGGTGCAGGAGCTGGGGCGTCCACCATTAGGCACAATGTCTCACTCTCTGCTGCCACATTTCCTGTCATGTGTCTCCTGTTGTTGGCTATCCAGTATGGAGCAAAAAATACCCCCTGCCAGAAAGATTTAAAGAAGACAATGATATAATACTGAGAGCAGCAGCAGAGCCTGGTGTTGACATGAGAACTCCAAACAGTTTTAAGTTTTTGTGGCAGTTTGGGACATTAAATACAAAAGACATTATGAACTCAAAACACCTCAAACTTCAAAAAGGCTGTCATGAATCCACTTTAAAGCTGCTGTGAGGAGTTTGTTACTGGTTATGCAACAGGTTAATAATAGAAGTTATGACTATTTATGGCAGCAGACAAGATCATCAGCATAAAGACTTACATTTTAGTTGTTCTTAAAGAGCCCATGTTACGCTTTTTTAATATTATCTACTGTTTAATGTGTCTCCTCTGTGTAACAGAGTACTTCTATGCACAAGACATAGGTCTGTGGCAGTTAAACTTTTCAGTTTCCGGGTCATTACAGCACCAGTAGCTGCCTAAAATGGCCGATCTCCCAAAGCAAAAGCAAAAACTGCAGAATGAATGCAGAGTCATTGACAACATGGCACCCAGCAGTGCTGACTTGACCAAAAATTAAAGAGTATCAGGGATCATGAACATACTGTTGTCAGAGAAAGCAAATGTATGGGCCTGATTTATGACAGACAGTAGTTTTTGTGTAATCATGCTAACAAACAAACAAACATACGCCATCAAAAACAAACCTTTTTGGCGGAGGTAACAAGAATTTCTCAGGAGCTTTTATATTAAAGTACTGTTCTGCTCTGATAAGTTTAATATGCTCTTTAGTATGTTTCACATATCTCCTCTGCATGATACAGCACTTCTAGGCACCAAACAAAAGATCTGCGGCATCTTAACTTCTCCCTCTCCTCTTCTATGCAGCTTTTTTGGCTTAGGCTTGCAAGTCCAATGCAAAGCAAAGACAGTAGAATAAATGCAGAGTTTTTGGCAACATGGCACAGGTGAGTAGACAATTTACCACAGAGGAAGCTGGCCACCAATCAGTGCCGACTGGGCACTGATTGATACTAGGAATGCAACAGTTACTGATAAAATGATAAGCTGTGATAAAATTTCCAACGGTTAGTAATACTGTTTCCTATTTTAATTACCGTTAAAACCATGTTTGATTACCTCACTTGGTCAATAACTCACTGTGATACTGCTCACTGCCTGGAAAAGCCAGAACTATGAGTCTGCTCCTTGGCAAAGCAGCAGCAGTCCCACAGAAGCAGGAAGTTTGCATGTTTGGCCCCTGAAAGCAAAAGTATGGCGGTGCCTGCACAGACACTGTACCAGAGATTTTTTCCCCCCTCGAAACAGACACCATGTGAAGTCTGGTTGTAGTTTGGATTTTACAAGGATGCTGAGGGGAAACTAATTGAAGATTGTCACCCTGTCTGCAGAAAATGCAGAAAAAAAGTTTCCAGTAAGGGAGGCAGGGAAGAACCACAAAACACCAGGAGCACGTCTACCACAAACACCCCCACAGCAGCATCAGGGGGGAGAGGCCTGGCTGGGTTGTTGAGAAAGACCTCAGCAAAGAACCAGAGAGGTGAAGAGGATCAGGTTCTGACCACCGCAGATCGTTCTGAAATTCAATTCTTTTAACTAAATAAAACTTTGTTAAATGATTTCAGTGTGTGTATAAGCACTTTTTGAACATTTTGATTACATTGCAAAATACCACCATAATGATGATAGTCATGATAATTTCTGTCACAATAACCGGTAATAGATACAGGGAAACTAGACTTTTTTGAGCACTAGCGATTGTGAACATACTCCAGCAGTCCTCAAAATCAAATACATGAACCTGAGTTAATGAAAAATATGGGCTCTGTGAATGGCACGCTTTAGTTTAGCCCTTCAAGGATTGATATCTAAAAATGACTCTCTACACCTGCTCAAGGCTGCCCATGAGGGGGGATAAAGGATAAAGATTTCTGGGGCCCAGAGTCCTGAAGGGGCCCACAAAGAGTTAGAAAAGACCCAAGGCTCATCCAAAAACTGGAGCAAAAGTGTCCTTGTATTTTAAGTTGGATACTTACCATAATTTATTAGAGCTGCAATGTGAAAATGTTATTGTTGTTGCCTGTTTGAAAATGCTTATCAGAATAAGACCATTAGTTTTTCCAGTTTACCAAACTATGAAAACACTTACAAACTAATAGACCTTGGTATGTCAAAGACAATAAATAGAAATAGTCAGTACTTTGGCAGACATGTCCACTGGCACTGTTGCACCCTTGTGTGGCCTCCTATGGGGAAGGAAACACATGAGGACCTTGCTAATGGGTAGAACTTAAGTTTTGGTTCAGTATAATGTCCTTGCCCATTTATATAGCCTTTTAGGGGCCCAGCCATTTATGCAGACAGGGCTGCACCTGCCCAGAATTAAAGTTGATGTCCTTGACACAGAAATCAGACTTTTTCTTCCATCCATCAGGCTAAGAACAATCGTTTCATGTTTACCAGCTTGTTGTTTCTTAAAGTTACTGGTGGATTCTAGGGATCAACCCGCAGTGGTTTACAGCTCGGGCCGAGCCCAGTCAACAGCTAATGGCTCACAGAGTCACACCAGGTAAAGCCTGCTGAAAAATTTAAAATGTACCAAAACGAAAGATCACTTCATGCACAGAATAGTGGAAAAATGGAGCAGTGCTGAAGAGAGGGCAAGTGGGACTGTGAGTGTGTGTGAGGGCAAGTGTGTAGGTGTGTGTATGAGTGAGTGAGCACATCGAGGAGCTGATCCTATCAGACTCTTGTCAGCTCTGCTCGGCGTTTTCTATATAAACCTGTGAGCACTGAGACTCACGCTGCACTTACACTTTTTACCCCCTTCTTCTCTTGTGTACACGTCTTCACTTTCTCTCTCTCTCTCTCTTACTGTCAGGCCTTTCTTATATTCCTACAGTCCCCCTTTTTCTCTCATGAAAGCATCGCTCTCTTTTCTCACTGAGGATTTAGGCCTCCTTGCTCCTCCTAGACTCACCTACATCTTTTCATCCTCTTCCCCCCTCCTCCACTCCTTTTCTTCTCTCTCTCCCCCCTCTTCGCTTAACCTCCTTCCTGCGCCCAAAAAAATAAACCCCCACACACAAACACACACACATATTGCACACAGTGTGCACACATGTACAGAATCGAGCCCAAACCCGTCTGCAGCCAGCAGCAGCAGCACAACATCTAATCCCCCTGCTTTGGGGAGGAGGGGGACCTCCCAATCATTTCTGCATGCTCTCTTCCTGCCCCTCCATTCATTTTTATTTTTCTTCAGTCGTTTCCGACATCCTTTAAAGCGTGCCAAGCATCCCGCTGGTGGGTGTTACTTTATTTTTAAGGATGCACTGGGGCTGCTTCCTCTTTATTTTTATTTATTTATTTTTTGGGGATGTTTCTTCCCGATCCAGCAGGAAAAACAGCCAATTTCACTCATCAGCACACCTCATAATAAAAAGTGGAATATTCCGGTGATGTAGTATTTGCTTTGGGATACAACTTAAAGTCTGTGAGCTCTGTGGGCACATGACTCAAAGTAGGGCTGGGTAAGATGGACCAAAGTCATAGTTTGAAGCTGGTGATATCTACTGACTGTAGAAAGAATTGGAGGAAGACATGTGAAGTCAGCCATTTGATTATCAAAGGGGTATTTGGGATGTTGTTGATGCATATCTGTGAACACTGCCATACTGCACAACTCAACCAAACTTAAAGTCAACTACTCACAGATGTAGAGGCCATGCTGAGGCAGGACTTAAGGCCATCTGTTCCTGTTTTTAGATAGATTGTGAGTTATTTGTTGTGTACACGTTGTGTCTATCTTGTTTGTTAAAACTGTGTTTTCTGTTTACTGTCTTGTGAAATGTGTTATTTTAATTTGTTTTTTCCTCTCTATGTAATCACCTGCCTTAGGACAACGGATGAAATTTAGCTATTGTGCTAATTCCAGCATATTTACAGTGACGTGTATTGCGAAAATTGTTGATGGATGTGCACTGTCCCAATCAAATAAATAAATAAATAAAATAAATAGCAACAGTGCACATAGATGTATCCATGAATCATGTCCCTTATTTCCGAAACCAGAAATCCTCATTAAAATGGGAGCGTATAAAAAAATCAGCCCCTACACAGTGAAAGCACTTAAATGAATTTGAACTATACATTCAAACAGAAGCCACTTTTTTAACCAGGCTGTAAATATGTTTATTTAAGCCGCAAAAAATGTCTTTTCCCTGCACATAATCATTTAAGTGTAAAGGTTTCTGCAGTCAGCCTCAAGCGGACACTTGCAGAACTACAGTTTTCAGCAGTTTTGCATTGGCATAATTTTTTAGCCCTGGCGGTGACATCCGGTATTTTAGAAATTTCTTCAGGTCTAGTTTTGTCACCAAAAGAATATGTAATGCCTGTCAATGCAAACACTACAGAATGGACTGTATTTAACTGAGGGAACAGCTGATGATTACACTGGACTTCTTGGCAGCAGGTGAGTTAGAACTGATGATAGACGTACTGTAGACCAGTGGTCATCAACAGGTGGTCTGGGGGCCACATCAGGCCCCACACAGCTTCCCATCTTGACCTCAGAGTACTATCAAATTCTGAAAATATAATCGGGAAAAAACTGTTGTGGTTTTCAGGGAATTTTTTTGTCGTTTTGCCCCTGTAGGTGTTTACACAACCCCATCAACAACTACAATTGAAACTATTTTTTTAGGAATGACCTCATGTTTGTTTGTTTTCAAAGAAATCCATGTCAGCCAGTATTCTACCAAGACTGAGTATTTTGGAGTCAGTCAGCCCCAAAATCAAGATTGCCAGGTTATCCTAACTGGCTCCATGTGGCTTGCAGCTGTGTGGGTGATAGGGACTGATCTCACTGTTAAAGGCTTAGAAACATTCAATTGGAGAAAAATTGAATATTTAACTAACAATACGCCAGTTACACCAAAATATTTGTGTTATGTTTATTTACTTTAAAATCTGGCCCCCGGAGCAGAAAAAGGAAAAAAGAACTGGCCCTTGTACAAATGAAGTCGACCATGTTTGGTGTTTCCCATTTTCGACAAGGCTTTGAGGTGCTGATTGGTTGTTCAAACTAGGTCTGCATAAAAGGATAAAAATGTGCATTGTGCAGTTACATTGTTCAATGTTTCAAGAACAATATGGATTGCAGTAATTTCATAAAAGAGAAAAGAGTATATACATGTAAACTGTAGCTTAGCATCCTAGCCTGTGCTATTCTCCCTGGTTTATACGACTTGCAGCTGCCACAGGATTTTTCTGAATTGAAAAGAAATCCAAGAAACTTTTTCTCCTCTGATCAGGCAAAAAGAGAAAATTAAATGTAGCTATTAGCCATCCTTAACTTCATCTGATAGAACCAAAGAGTCATTGTACCATGAAACTTGACCACACATAAAGTTTGTAATTTATTGTGATAAATTCAGACTGTCGCATATGTTTATTGCAAAGGCTCATGTTTTGACAGCTATAAATTCATGATTAATTGGGCATCCCTAGCTCAAACACATGACATGCCTCATATTCAAAATCCAGTAGCTGGTGACAGAACTGCAGACAACACCATCAGACAGCTTGTTTGGAGCTGCGACGGCTTAGTTCACACAGCTGCGACTGACCCCTGCAATGCTCTTAAACTGTCACGTAGCATCAGGAATCTTTTGTCTTCACTGGGCCTAAGAGTGCTCTGAAAGCAGATGAGGAAGCATTGGTAGCAACGTGACTGAATGCTTTGGCTGGGGTTTTGTGGTTCAAAAAGTCAAAAAAACTGAATATACAATATGATTCTTATTTTCAATGGACCAAAGAGAGTTAAAGAGGAGCTCGATGAATTTCAACACAAGCTCCAGATGAATAAAGTGGTCAGATATAGTGTGGTTCTGTGGAGCAGCTGTGGTCTGTCTGCCTGTTGAGTCTTTACTCAGTTATTTACTGACTAATAACTTACTGAAAGGAATATTTAAATTCTTGTTTCACAATTACCATTTTTATGTTTCACAATTACCATTTATCATATATTGTTACCTCCGCCAAGGAGGTTGTGTTTTTGCCGGCGCATGTTTGTTTCTTGGTTTGTTAGTTAGCAGGATTACGGAAAAACTACTGGACAGATTTTGCTGAAATTTTCAGGAGATGTTGGTCATGGTCCAACTTAAAAGTGATTAGATTTGGGTGGCAATCCAGAAAACTGCCATTAGGGAACAATTGTTTTTGCTCAATAACTGTCTAACTAATAATGATATCAACATGATTCTGAGTGCTAGGTGTGGGTTTTCAGGGTCAAGGAATCATATAATGATGGTAACTTTATCATGGAGCTATTGCTTATTGATGTAACAGCAATATGTGAGCTACCTTGGTGGAGGTTTGTGTTCTCCGAGTGCTTTCTAGTTAGCATATATGGCTTTCATGGGAGGTATATTCCCTGATGACAAAATTTGGGGAAATTTTCTAAAAGGACTGTTTGAGCACACATCTGATCCGTACAGAATTCACAGTGTCAGTATCACAAATGGACTTGAACTTATTCAGCAGTTTTCTAGTCTTTCTGCCACCCGAAGTGCTTTTAGACCACAGGTCACATCTACTCATTCACTCTCATATTCACTTACTGATTATTCTGAGTTCCTATGCAAGTAATCAATTACCTTATATATACCCATTTACACACCACTGATGCAGCAGTGGGAGCAACTTGGCATTAAATGACCTGATCAAGTTGATCCTCATGTAACATATAAATGATGATTTATATGACATAATTAAAAACATGTTAATTAAAAACAATGAGAAATGCTTGCAGTAGGGTTCCAAACCATTTTTGTGGTCCTTAGCACTATGTTCATACCCGTCCTTTTAAAAAAACACAGTTACACTCTGACATTCAAAAACAGGAAAATGTCAGGTGGAATTATTATTTCAAATTAAATGTTAAGATTTCATATATGTGTTCATCATGAATCTTGGCTACGTTCACACTGCAGGCAAAAGTGGCCGGAATATGACTTTTTTTTCCCCATATGTGACCCATATCTGCTTTATTTTTTTGACAGTCAAAACAGTACAAATCTATTTTTTGCCAATTTCACGTGTGGTCCTAAATCAGATACATATCTGATGTTTCTCAAAGCGACCTCACTCTGAACTCATCCCGACTTTTATGTTGTTGAAGTGAGACAGACATCATAAATTTTGCACCGCAGGAGGCAGTATGTGGCAAGATCCGTTGAAAACAATAGACGAAACAGTTATGGATGAACTCTGTGTCAGCGAAGCCCCTCATGTCATAATCCCACCACTTCTGATTCAGACTCCACACATACCTCTGTACAGAGGCAGCAGCCACTGCACCACAAAAGGCCATCAATAAAATGTGTGCCCCCTTTTTTCTCAATCTTGTTCTTCTCTTTGTCACTTTGTCATAATTTAGTCTAGCCATGCACATCTTCAGAAGTGGTACAATGCTAACATGTGTAGCATCCATATTTACTAACATAAACACAGCGTGCTGTACGTGACATCACATCTTCTGCTGCTCATGTGGGTCACTTCAGGGCCATAGACGGTTCATACTGAAGTCTGATGGGAGTCGCATTTAAATTATAATGTGAATAACCACTCACATAAAAAAGTCAGAATTGAGTGTCAAGACCTGCAGTGTATACTTTCATCCTTGAGAACCAGGAAGTGCTTAGATGCTAACCTGCACCTGCACCACTCTGTTATCTGTTGACCACTAAAATGAGTCATATTGTGACATTCAGCATCTTGTTTGAGAATCTATCCATATGCCTTAAAGCTTGATATATTTGCCCAGCCCTACTCAAAGCTGCTACTCCTGCAGTAATGATGCCTTGCTCTGGGTGCTGCTGCCACCCTGTGGCCAAACACCAGAACTACATCCCTCTTTGCTCTAATGACCGTTTGATTTTTTTTTTTTCTTTTTAGCAGAGTTGCATCACGAACCCACCACCACCACCACTACCACCACACACACACACACACACACACACGCCACCAGCGTCATTACCACCAGCACCTCTACCTCCTTTCTCCAGCCACCCTCCACCCTCCACCCTCCACCACCACCACCCCCAACCCTCCCTCCCTCTCCTGGTTGGATAAATATTGCTGGAAGATATATAACGTGTTGCTATGGTGATCAGCTCATGGTTTTTCTTCTCTTTTTTTCATGGCATTTGTTGAAGACAGGGACATGATGGTGCACGGGGAGGTATTGAAGATCTGGTGTGTGAGCGTGTTTATGTTTGGTAGAAAAGGTGGGGGAGGTGGAGGAGGAAGACGCCACGCACTCTTCACCCACCGTTTCCTCACGTGCACAAATAAAAATAAAAAAACTAAGAGCCCTGACTTGTAGCTGTCGTCTCCGGGGAGTGTTTAACCTCTCCTCCGCCTCCTCCACCTCCTCCTCCTTCTCCCTCCATCTTCCTCTCTCTGGGGACACATTCGCAGCCTGCCTGATTGGCTTCTGTTTATGTGCATGTGCTAATGTGTTAATGTGTGTGTGAGTGTATAAGCACGCAGGCCTCTATCAATTAGCACAACCTGGTGCGGCAATTACCATCCGCCATTGTGTGTGTTTGCGTACGTGCACGCCGTCACACGCACACAAGGGATAACTAGTGCATCATCGATCGCCAGCTGTCTGCCATTGAAGACTCCCTAATGGTCAAGCCCACACAGGCAGCACAATTGCTATGATGGAATTGACGTTTGCATGTGCGTGTCGGTGTGTGTTTGTGTGTGTTTAACGGTTCACACTCTCCCTCTCCTTCAGACCAGACGGCCTCCTCGGAGACACCTATATGTGCGTGTGAGCTGATACCAGCGCGGCCCAGATGGCCGTCTTCGAGGGGTTTTTCTGGAACATTCAGACACTTGTTGCTTCTCCTCATGTCTGTCTCTCC
Source organism: Cetoscarus ocellatus (assembly GCA_037902135.1). NCBI lineage: Eukaryota > Metazoa > Chordata > Actinopteri > Labriformes > Labridae > Cetoscarus > Cetoscarus ocellatus. Next base: position 67,673 of record JBAMNC010000879.1, read on the forward strand.
CCTCTTTCCTCTCTCACACACACTCAGGCACACACACATGCACGGTGCCTCTTTTGAAGTGTGAAACAGCTTGCGGTCAGCTCTGCTCCTCTTCCAAAAAGTTCCATCAAATAGCAGCCGTTAAAAGCCTTCAGATACATGATGAAACAAAAGCAAGGCGTTCTTTCAGCGATGATAGCGGAGGGAACAGAGAACAGACATCCTCGCTGGATGTGGCGGAAAAGAAAGACGGAGCAGAGAGAGCTTTGTGTTCCTCAGTGGTGATGGGCTGGTGGAGTCAGGGGGATCAAACGGCAGCATTTAGATGGGTTAAATGTTGAACCGTGAAGGCGTCCTGACCTGGAGGATTCTCCTCCTGAACATTCAAAGGCTTTGGTTCCTCCTTTATGATTTCCTTTAGGCAGAGTGAGCAGGGACGGAAGTGTATTTAGTTTAAAGAGCAAAGGTCAAACCAGCTGTCAAATCAGAGACAGACATTAACCTTTGACCTCTTGAGACCTGCTCTGTGCAAGAGGAAACATCACAATCAGGTAGTCTGCTGAGCACGGGCATATGCAAATATTTACATCGATTGGCAAATGAGTTAGCATTTTTGCCACTCAATTCCACTGATGACTTTGCTTCATGCTGATTGTTTTTTTTGTGTTCATCTGTGTTTGTAAGTGTTTCATGTCTGCATCTTAAAGAGATTTTTTTTATCTGTTAGAGACCCCACACATGAAGATAAAAAATCAGGCAGTGAACAGTTTTGATCGTACTGTGTGGTGTGCTCCAATAATCTCAACGCAGCACACATAACCATTCTGTCCCACCACCGATCTAGAATCTAGTCCTCCAAGCCAGAAATCTTGTGTGATCAAACGTGGTCTAACAAAAACGAAGAAGGGGAAACATATGATGCCGGTCTTGGGACCATTTTTGATGGAAAAACTAAACTTGAACTAAAAAAAGAAAAGGCTGTGGAAAAAATCCTGGAGACAGCACGATCACGTGAGCTGGTCCTCCATTTCTAAGGTCCACTGAACTTTACGTTTCAGGTCGGCCATGCTTGTATTTATTTAGGCCTTTTTCAGCTCGCTTCTTGATTGGCTACATTTCATACGACGTCACAATTCATGGAGTCATGACTAGGGAGTTGTTGGCTTTCCCCACACACGGAGATTTTTGGTCGTGAATGTTGAACAAGTTTGATATTGACAGAGCCGATTATCAGGACAAATTCAGTCTTTACGCACCTCAGTCCACAGGATGATCTTATAGGATAATCTTATTAGACATAAGATAATCTGGCATTTGTCGTCCTTGGTCAGGGAGGGGGAAAGTTGGGACAATAACAGCCCGATAATCTTTATGTGTGTACTCTGTTTTAGTAAATATGCTGCTGCTCTTCTTGGCCAGAACACTCTTGTAAAAAAGATTCTTAATCTTAGTGAGGTTCCTCTGTTTTTTATGAAAAAAAATGCTTCACAGATTTTTGTAAAAACATTACTTCGATGTACAGTGTCAGGCATCAGTGACACAGTCTCACTGTTCACTCTACCAGTAATCAGAAGGTTGAGGGTTTGAGCCCAGCCCTGTCTGTCACATTTCGATGTGTCCTTGGGCAAGACACTTAACCACAAGTTTCCTCCTTTAAATGAGTTTAAGAGACTGTGGATGTGTTAGCTAGTTCTGATGGATAACTTATGTAGAAACTTGGAACCATCAGTATGTAAATGTGAGAGTAAATGCATGTGAGCGCTTAAAGTTGTCAGGAAGACTAGAAAAGTGTTACACAAGCTTAAGTCCATTTACCAGTTACCTGAAGCCAAGCATTCGCTGTCTTTCCAAGTCAACAATACGTCAGTTGTGGAGGATTTCGTGCTCAGACTGTGCAACTGAATCGTTTAAGACACACAACCAATGTCTGTGATATATGTGCTGATACTGTACAATCTGATGGGGGTAAATGATCTACAGTGTCCACACTGTACAACTTAACTCAGGATGAAAAACTGTGGAAGTCAACTTAGTTTGATCACTTTTGCACAGCTAAAATACTCACCACAAAAAAAAAAAATATGTGACAGCTTTGGAACACACACACACACTGCAGCACCAGCCAACAGAGCAAGCATGCAAATAATAAAAAGTACTCCAGCATCATCTGAAGCTCTGCGTTTATTTTCCTGCTTTGTCCTGAGACAAGAGGGGGTCACAAATCACACCGACATTCTAGCTGTCTGACATCTCAAAAAGGAAAATAAAGTTGGAGCTTCAGCAAATGTAGTTGCCCCCACTTTGAGAGTAAATTACGGTCGCACAACCTGAATATCAAATATGTCAGAAATCCATCCAACTGGTCGGGAGCCATTGAACGAACTCAGGTCAGGCTGTGCTCTGCTCTTGTGTCTCTACTTACTCTTGACGATGTACAGTCAGGTTGATATCTGCCCCAACTTCAAAGAAACTTGTGCAGCTCGAAATCTGAGTCAAAATCATGTTGAAAAAGTAGAGTGTATGCCCCTCGTAAGATCTGTCTCCAGGAGGCTCTCAACTAACCTTGCACAGCAGCCGGACCTGTCTGATTTAATGTCTTTAATTACACAGATCCATCTTGCAAAGCTCCACTCTAACGATTATGAGTAGCCCAAAGCAGGACGTCCCAATTAGAATCCTTTAGAGCAGGAAGAGGTGACAGCTATGAGAGCTGACCGTAGGAAGTGACTACTCGTACAGAGTTTAGCATAAATGCTAACAGCTTCAGTAACAGTTTTATCAGATATGGTCCCCAATTCTTTATTAAATGAAAAAAAAAACAACTCTACAAACTTCCTGACCGGAGGGATATGTTCATTCCTCTTCCAACATGTTTTTGTGAAAGTTTGTTTTACAAAGTCACTCCCATTCTGTAGTGTTGCAGTGCCAGTCCACTAAATTATTGATTGGCCTGTAATGAATGTGATTGACGGAACGATTGTCCAATCACCTGCCTGAATGGTTCTACCCTCCACAAACACTTCTTATGGGCTGTTTCCCAGATGGGCAAGTGAAATATAGTGAACGGTCCATCTGGTGTGCCAGGTTAGCTCTCAACAGAAAATAGTAACAGATGATGTTTACAGACAGACCAGTCTCAAACTTCATAAGGTTTATCTGAATGGTAAATGGATTTGAGCTTGTATAACGCTTCTCTAGTCTGACTACTGACAGCACTTTTATACCACAGGTCACACCAACCCATTCGCACCTGTTCAATCTCACATTCACTCACAGATGTCTGAAGTTTCTTTGAGTCCATCAGTTAACCTTGCAGAGCAGCTGGATTTTCCAGATTCTGTATCTGTCATCAGGCAGATCCATCTTGCAGAGTATCAAGCTGAAATTAATAATCCTGTTCAGACAATGATTAGGCTTTTCAGCATCTTTTTAAGGGCAAAGAGACACAGCAGTATATATGAGTGTGGCTTGGTTGTACTCGAGGCTAGAGGTGACTGCAAGCCTCTGTTTGGCCTGTAATGAAGGTGATACGTACTTCCCAAACTGTGGGCTAGGGCAGACTGTTGGGCCACAGAGGTAATGTATTATAACAACCATAAGCGTACTAGAAACCACATTTTGAGTAGCAATAAAATACTAAGTTACATTGTTCAAGTACCAGAGCTAACAAAAAGCAGCATGAGATTTAACTTCCATGTATACTTTTTAACAGGTGATATTCCATAAATACCTTATCACACTGACTGCTTTTAAGAATTATCTGTGATTTCAGAGACTTGAAAGGAGAGTTTGCTGATTCACAAATTATATTCAACATGAGACAACCAAAGAAATTATATTAGTAGAATGAAGCTTTCCCACAGAAACTTGTCCATAAAAATAAGCAGGTTAATACTTTGTGTCTCAAGTAAAAGTTGTATGTTTTGGTGAGGTAATTTTCAGGTTTCATTAAAGTTCGTGGCTTACTGAAGTCTGAAAATGGCTATGTTGAACAAAACTTTTTTTTTTCACTTAATCACTTCACTTTTTTTATCACTCTACAGTTTTTTAAAGGTTCTGCCCTTCCCAACCACTTTCTTTAGGGGTTTGTTGAGATGAACTTGAAATATATCCCACAGATCTGTTTACAATCCATCTCGCTGTGTCTGGTTATCCGTCAATACCAGCTAACACATCTACTCTCTTTCATACCCATATACACTCTGAGGGGGGACAGCGGTGGGAGAAATATGGAGTTCAGTGTCTCACCCAAGTCAGACTAAAGATCTGCAACACAGATAGAAATTTTTATAATGTTGCACAAGACAGGCACAGCGGTGTGAATACAGCTGTTTGCCTGTAATTCAGTGATGATCTACAGCTCGTGCTGATTTTATTTTATTTTTTTTTAAGAGGCATCCTCGAGTTCTGTTTTCAGTTTTACAGTCCATTTTAACAACATGACCACAGCTGATGACGGATGTAGATAGTCAGTTAGAATGGTCACTTTTTAAACCATAACACCAGGCCTTGTTAAAACTGTAGGCAGGTTTTGTATTGATTATTGCATAAAGCTGCATACTTCAACCATAGGGCTGACATGTAGACAAACAGACCAGAAGAACTGCAGCCTAAAGATGCACATTGTAACATTTGATTTACCCAGTACCCCGTTCCTATTTCCCCTCATTTTCCTTTTGTTGATGTTGATGAGGAATATAAACCTGACACACCAGATGGTGCGTTCAAAATTTTTCATTAGTCCATCTGGGAGAGAGCCGATAGCAAGTGTTTGTTGAGGGCAGAACCTTCAGAAGCATATCCGGCAGGTGACTAGACAATGGTTCAGTCAATCAACATTTATACGGGCCATTCAGATAATGCAGTAGGCGAGTGCTACTGCGTCACAGAATGTAAGCCACTTTGTAAAACAAACCCGGGTCAAAACATGTCGGAAGTGGAGCAAAAATATATTTATTACAGAGGAGTTTGTAGTTTTGATATTTGTTTTTCATTTAATAAAGAGATGTGGTCAGAATCTGATGAAACTGCTACCGAAGCTGTTAGCATGTATGCTAATCTCTGTAATTGTGGTCACTTCCTGCTGTTGTTTTGCTCGTCTCTCTCACCTCTTCCTGCTCTGAAGAATTCTGATTGGGCCGTCCCGCTTTGAGCCAAGCACAATCGTTGTAGATTGGAGCTTGGCAAGATGGATCTGCCTGATTACAGACATTCAATCTTTATCAATCAATCTTTATTTGTATAGCGCCAATTCATAACAAGTGTTATCTCAAGACACTTTACAATAGAGCACAAAGCTCTTCATACTATGGATACACATATATGCATAGATACATATATACATATAAAAATACACATATACATATATATACAAATATATACATCTAACACCCAACATGAATCCATATAGCCAATCATGAATCCCTCCATCATGGCGGCAAGAAAAAACCTTCTGTTAAGCAGCAAGAAATCTTGAATGTGGACCCCAGTCTCATGATGAACAGCAAATCCACACGATGCTGTGTTGGGTGTGTGGGCAAAGGGAGGGAGGTAGGTGGAGACAAGTGGACTAAAGTAAGAACTAAAGCTAGTGACAGATCAATGGACCAATCATAGACCTGTCGTCGTCAAATTTGTTTCTGCTGCAAATAAATTTATTAGAGGAGTCTGTGTGGTTCTGGTGAAAAATTCATAGAAGTATAATCAATAAAAGTCTTACTGGAAGTAAGAATTTATGGTAGTAACGAACTCATGGGTGCCCAGACCACAAGTGCATCCCTACCATATTTGTCTCCGTTAAGTATAAATGTATTAATGGTAGACCTCTTGAGATGTGACACCTCATTTTCAAGAGGGATCTCATGTCCATGTGGAGCTAGAGATAGTTACTATAGATGTATCAACCATGGATAGAGAGATCATGTTAATATCAACATTAACAGCTATAATGATTATGAACTGGAGTGAGATGGCCAAATATGTGTTATGTCTGTAATTGTAGTTTTTGAGGCTTCGTGGCTCCATAGCAGCAGGCAGTCTCCACCAAGGATCCCAGGCCACCTAAAAGACAAGAGCCAGAGACGAGTACAGGAGCAAACAGAAAGGGGCAGAGGCAGATATGGAGAGAGAGTGTGAGAGAGAGAGGGATAGAGCCCAATGTGCCAGATCCCCCCGGCAGTCTAAGCCTATTGCATCTTAACTATGTGTCTAAACTATGGACTATGAGCTGGTCCCTAACTGAAAGCTTTATCAAAGAGTAATGTTTTAAGTCTAGCCTTAAAGGTAGAGAGGGTGTCTGCCTCCCGAACCGTGGTCGGTAGATGGTTCCAGAGAAGAGGAGCCTGATAACTGAAGGCTCTACCTCCCATACTACTTCTAGAGACTGATGGAACCACGAGCAGGCCAGCATTTTGGGAGCGTAATGTTCTAGAGGGGTTGTACGGCACTACAAGCTCTTTGAGGTAAACTGGTGCCTGTCCACTGAGAGCTTTATAGGTGAGAAGAAGAATCTTGAATTCTATTCTATATTTAATGGGAAGCCAGTGCAGAGAGGCTAATACCAGAGTAATGTGGTCTCTTCTTCTAGTTCTAGTTAGCACACGTGCTGCAGCATTTTGAATCAGCTGAAGCGTCTTAAGCGACTTACTGGGACAGCCTGAAAGAAGAGAATTACAGTAGTCCAGTCTAGAGGTAACAAAAGCATGGACTAGCTTTTCAGCATCGCTCTGGGACAGGATAGGCCTAATTTTAGCGATGTTACAAAGATGAAAAAAGGCTGTTTTTGAAATTTGCTTTATGTGAGAGTTAAAGGATAGATCCTGATCGAATAGAACCCCAAGATTTCTAACAGTTGTGCTTGGCGTCAGGCTAATGCCATCTAGGGCACTTAAATCATTAGAGAAGATTTCTCTAAGGTGTCGAGGGCCCAGCACAATGATCTCTGTCTTGTCTGAGTTAAGAAGAAGAAAATTTTTGGCCATCCATGTCCTAATGTCCTTTAGACACGCGTCTAGTTTAGATAACTGATTTGTCTCACCTGGCTTCATTGATACATACAGCTGAGTATCATCAGCGTAACAATGAAAATTAACGGAGTATTTCCTCATGATATCACCGAGGGGAAGCATATAAATGGAGAAGAGAATTGGACCTAGCACAGAGCCTTGAGGAACTCCGTAACTTACTTTAGTGTACACAGAGGACTTGTTGTTCACGTGTACAAACTGGTATCTATCAGATAAGTAGGACTTAAACCAATTTAAGGCAGTCCCTGCAAACCCGAGTAATACCTCTATTCTCTGTATAAGAACATCATGATCAATGGTGTCAAAAGCTGCACTAAGATCTAATAAAACAAGTACTGAGAGAAGTCCCTCATCTGAAGCTGAGAGTAGGTCGTTAGTTACTTTAACTAGAGCAGTCTCTGTGCTGTGATGAGCTCTAAATCCTGACTGAAAGTCCTCAAAAAGGCTGTTGTCTTGAAGGAAGTCACATAGCTGATTAGCCACTACTTTCTCCAGGATCATTGATCATTGAACATTGAATCAGGCAGGTCCAGCTGCTGCCCAAATTAGAGGAATGTGATGCAAAGGAGGTTTAAAAACAGTGGGAGTGTCCTGCAAGAGCACTGCCTTGATTTCCTTTCACAACAAAGCGTATGAATCTATTTTGAAGATTTGTGATGATGGCATATCAGTGATTTTCATGCCATGAAAGATTTTACTCTTACTTGTGATAATAAAACTCACTGTATCCAAAGGCTCTAAAACACAAAGCACCAGATTTTTAACCTGAAAAGAATATAACACTTTCACAAAATAAAGCAGATGCAGCTTTGACAAACAGATTAATACTGTTGTTAAATGATCCTGTGGGATATTCAGTTTAGACACTGTAGAGGCTAAAATGGTCATGAATCAAAAGATACCCACAGCAGTCTGAGATTTCACTCAAAGTAAAAGCAGCTGAAAAGTTACCATCTTTCTCCACCAAGGAGGTTATGCTTGTGCGGGTGTACGTTTGTTTGTCTGTTTGTTTGTTAGCAAGATTACGCAAAAACTACTGGACAGATTTTCCTGAATTTACAAGAGATGTTGGACATGGCCCAACTTAGAAATGATTAGATTTTGGTGGTGATAGTTATATTTGTCTGGATGCAAAAAATCCCAAAATTTCCAAAAATCCCATAGGTTAACATTGGGTGGAATTTTAAAAAATCATATCTCTGCCATTTTTTAAGGGATTTGTTTCCAATTTTACAAGATAATATGGGGTCCATGTCTCTATCATCAAGGTAGATTTGATCTGGATCCCATCCAGACTGATGTCACAAAAAACACTGAACTTTAGAAGTTCAATGTGACGCTCCCAATACTTGTGTTCATACAGGATAACAACTTCCATGCATGTGCTGAGTTTGGTCCAGATCCTGGCACTATTCTGGATCTGGTGATCCAAAATTGTGTCTTTTACAGGGGTTGTGGAAAAGCCACTGCCAGAACTGAGCTGCTGGTGGAGGTCTTTGCTGTCTGAGTGCTTTTCTAGTGTTGCTGAGAAATGAACATGTAGCATTAATGAAGTACAACAGTCTTGCACTAAGAGATTCTAACGCAAATCAATGCCTGCAGAATGTAAGCAATCAGTGTTTTTACACAACATTGATGTCATATTGATTGTTTAGGGGAAATTCAGTTTTCTCTCTGTTATTGGACTTTCTACATACACTCCAAGCTAATGATTTATAGATACACATGCACAAACATGATGCTATGGATATGCTCTAATGGAGATATGTCAGAGTGAGGGGGCTGCACACAAAGAGCAGCCGAGCTGTTAGTGGGTGCTCCAGCTATGTGTAAATTCAATAGCCAAGTCTGAACATTAGTTATAACTTACAACTGAGTTTTCCTTCTACTTACATTTTCAGTGTTGCATCAGCTGACTGTGGGCTTAAGTAGCAATTTAAATCTTACACCCAACTCCTGGGAGGTGTGAAATCCTTCATTAAAAGTGTCATGGTGTAAAAGAGGGGATAACTTGGAGGGCTAGTTGGAGCAGAAGGTTATACTGTCTGTGGAGCTCATATTTTCCTTTAACTCTGGTTCATATATTCAGTCTTGATGATTACAAGAGTATATTCAAAATCACTGATATCAATAACCCTCTAGTTTTCATATGCAGACCACCCCTGATCCAGATTTGTCTTAGATGCTCTGTTAAGGTGCGTTCACACCGAACGTGACTTTGGTGACCAAGATCGCATCGCAAACCCACGTCCTGTCGCCTGCTCATAGCTCATTTTGTCACCGTCGCCGTTGCTCAGTGACGTCATGCCTGCTCGAGTTTCATATCATATATCATATAATAGGTCGTATAAGCAGACATTTTGCCAACTGTATCCTTTTCACTCATCAACCAAAAAACAAAACACTGCAGCTGATGGCCCTGCAGCAGCATCTTCTGTGAGTTCAATGCGGTCCGTCTAGGCGGAACTAATGTTCTCACTAACTAATGTTTCCCACACGGACATAGACTGTCACTCTGTGGACCGGAATAAAAACAGTCTGTCACTGGTGTCAATCAAGCACCCACACAACGCTGATTGGCTCTCAAGGCGCGACATCGCCTGAAAAGTTCAAATATTTTAACTTTGGCGACGGAGCACGGCGACCTGCTCCGCGTCCAAAGTGGCCCCAGAGTACCAATCTGCAGCAACAGGGGTGCCGCCCCCATATCTCCAAAGATGCGACCAAGTCGCCCAGAACGTGTCCGTCGCATTGCGTGAGATCTGGTCGCTTGTGGTCGTGGCTGATCGTGGCTGTACATTGACTCTGCATGGAGAGTGGCCGCCGAGGTTGCCCGAGTTGTGTTCGGTGTGAACGCACCTTTAGAGCTTCTGCCCCTTTAAAGCGCCCTTCCCCATGTGGGCCCAGCCCACTCTGACTGGTTCACTGGTCTGTTCAGCCCTTCTCTGTGCCATGTTGTCAATAACTCTGCATTAATTTCCCCATCTCTGCTCTGTGGTAGGCTTGCTACTCTGAGACAATGGGCTTAAACTACTGGAGAGACAATGGTAGGGTGTGACACTGGTACGTCTGTTCAGGGGACAGAAGCCATTTTAAGCAGCCTTTTGTTCTGTAAGAGGAGGAGAGGGTGAATTCCTGTCTTGTCTTGTGCGTAGAAGTACTCCGTTACGTGGAGGAGATGTGTCAAAATCATTACAGTGCATATAAAACTAAAAAAGACAGGCTCTAGGTGTTGGTGTAGGGACATAACGGTTACCAGTAAAATGATAAACTGTGATAAAAATTCCAATGGTTCATATTACTGTTTCCTGTTTTAATTACCGTTAAAACCGTGTTTGATTACCTCACTTTGTCAATAACTCATGGTGATGCTGCTCATTGCCTGGAAAAGCCAGAACTACAAATCTGCTCCTCAGCAAAGCAGCAACATTCCCTCAGAAGCAGGCGCGTGGTTTACATTGTGTGTCCTCTGAAATGTGCTGTACAAATAAAGTGGATTGGATTGAAAGTGAAAGTATGGTGGTTGGTGCCCGCACTGACACTGTACCAGAGATTTGGACCACTGCAGATCGTCCTTAAATTCACACTGTTTTTTAACGAAAGGAAACCATAAATCGATTTCTGTGTGTGTATAATTACTTTTTGAACACTTTGAGCACATTGCAACAATACAGTGATAATTATGATAACCATGGTCATTTTGGTCACAATAACCGTAATATGAAATTTTCACACCATGACATCCCTATGTTGGTGCATGATAAATTACACTCCTGGAAAACATGAGCTAACTACTTCTGCTTACTATTACATGAATTGAGAACATCTGATCTGATCAACAATATAACTACCAAACTGATTAAGTAACTAACTCATCAGATTATGAAGTTCATAGGTCAAGGTCAAAGTCTTGGAGCCTTATTTTCATCCTTTTCTTGGAGCACAGTTTCTCAAGACACTTAAAGGATTCTCTTCAAACTAAGGCTGGGTGATATTACCTAATCTCAGTATCACAATTAATTGAAGCTCTTACCTCGATTACGATAAATGAACAATTATTTTATGCTATGCGGGAACAAATTGGTGGTGTTACCGAAGATCGTCAAACGGTCTTCCTGCAGTATTTACACTTAACTTCCTTCTGCTCGATATCCTCTGCACAGAATCCAAAATGTGCCCAAACAACAGAGACAGCATTTTTCCTGGCTACAAGGTCCTCTGATAGATTGCCACTTGTCTCCTCCATGTTGGCAGTGTGTCCTTTGCCGCTCTTAAAGTGAATGCAGACTGTATGGAGGGGGTGCGGTCACATGACTTACACAGGGAAAATAATCAAAATAATCGGCATGAGTAAAATTACTGTGATCAGAGGGTCTAAATGTAGGTTTCGATTGTTTTTCAATTGATTGCCCAGCCCTACTTCAAACTTTGCTCAAATGTTCTTTCTGATTTAAAGACAACTGTTTTAGACTGGCGGGGTTAGAAGTCAAACTCACAGGTCCTGTTTTTCATATCGAACACAAAGTCACAAAAATTGAGGGGTTGCTTTCCAATTTTGCAGAAATTCCCAGTCAGACTCGATAAAGAGCTGATTTAGATTTTTCAGGTCAACAGTTGAGGTCTTCAGGCCTTCGGTCACTCCATGCTCATGTTGAAGTGTCTGAAGAATGCTTTACATTTGCTAGGTCAAAGGTCCAAGCTCAATTGCTGCACGATATCTCATGAATGCCTCAGGGGATTATATTTCAACTTTGTGCAAACTCTCTGTCAAGGATAAACTAGATTTTTGAGCTCACGGTCATGTTGTGAAAACATAATATCACGAGAGGTTTTAGAGATTTCTTCCAGCTTTGCTCAAATGACTGCGATTTGAGGATGTTGTGAAAATGTTCACGGTCATGAACCTAAGATCACCGCCATTGTGCTTTATGTTTCACCTTTGTTTGTAAGTGCCATTTTTCTAAAAAAAAAAATACCGATATCAAACCAATAATATAGTGCATCCCTAAAACTTTACTTAAAATGTCCTCCTGATTTACTGATGTAGTGAAAAGGTTTTAGAGGTCAAAGGCCAAGGTCACAGTGTCACATGTTCATCCCTTGCTTATAAAATATTGACCACTCACATGACCATAAAACCCTCCTGTCCCTCCCCTTGAACCACCACTGTGCTCTCACTGTCCGACTATTTCCCATCCCACAGGCAGACTCAACTGCCAGGCAGCATTTCTAAGTTTATTAGACATGCTTTTTAATCTGTATCTGGATCCACATCTGCATGACAATTCATGAATTATTATCCCGAGATCACAGGATGCATTTGTAAAATTCTGATGCAGATTCATGAGTCGACGGTGGAAATGTTAATGTTCCTTTTGTGCAACATAAAGAGATATTCTGTCACATTTTGCAGGACTGCTGTAAGCTGAGTTTTGCATAAATTGTCTCAATATTGGATGGAATTTGTAGGAGTGGAGAGAGAAAGTGTGAGAATAGCTGTGTAGGTGGAAATGGCTGTGGCCTATTTGGACAGAGAGGTGTTGAAAAAGAAAACTAATTTGGTGTTCGTGCTAACCTTGTGCAAAAAAAACTGCCCCTGGTGCACTCATGATCTGGATTTCAGGCTAATTAAATCAACATCTTAAGTACTTTTTGACATTTTCATTCTGTTTAAAACCAGCCTGCTCTTTGGAGGCCATAACTCTAACATCTGTCCTTTTAAGAAGGGTCAGTCATAATCACATTCATTTTCTCTCGTGTTCAAAAGGTTCACTGACTAAGTGAAGTACATAACTACCTGTAATTACTCATCAGCGTGACTTCATCTGTACACTAAAACATCCTGTCACCTCACATGACTCCTCAAATGCTACAGTTTGGATCATTTTGTCATAGTGTCTCCTCAGATGCCTTAACTTGGGAAGTTTCAGCTCTCGATTTTTGTTGTCATTCCATTCATTCAGTGTTGTTTACTTTTCTGGCTGTGTAAATCCTGCTTTTATACCACTCTGTTTGAGCTAGGAGAGATAACAGTCAAACAAATTACGGGTAGAAAGAACTAAAAGGATTTTCACTGAGCAAATAGAGTAATCCTGCTGGGAAGTGGAAGATCTCTTAAAGGCAAATGCAAAAACAAAACATCAATATTGAGTAATCAGTGAATCCACGAGGGGTTTAAGGCCTCTGTCAGTGTATCAGGAGCACAGCCGCTGTGCTTTAGTGACATGAAGTTCATCTCGATCTAACGCCCTCAGTGTGTGTTCGGCCAACCTGTGAGGTGGAGAGATGTATACAGTGAACAGAAGTATGTGTGCATGGACTTTACTCATTACTGAACTCCATGCACACTCCAATTTCTACATCACTTTATGCTTCAATGCGTATTTTTGTGCTTTTCTTTCTACAATACCTTGCTTAATATATGTATACTCACTGGCCTTTTCATTAGGTACACCTGTTCAGCTGCTCATTTATGCAACTAACTGATCAGCCAGTCATATGGTAGCATTTAGGCATGTGCACATGGTCAAGACAGCCTACTGTAGTTCAAACTGAGCATCAGAATGGAGAAGAAAGGTGATTTAATGGGCTGTCGGTGGTGTGGCTCCATCTGCCACATGGCGATGTGTGCCTTGGGCAAGGCAGTTAATCCCAAATAAATCCCACATTAGTTGTTGCTTAAGTGGGGTACACACATAAGGATTTTCTAGATCTGAAGAGATTTTTTATCTGTTAGAGACCCCACACAAGAAGATAAAAAATCAGGCATTGAACAGTTTTGATCATACTGTGTGTGGTTTGCTCAGATAATCACAACACAACACAGACTGCACACATAATGATTCTGTCCCACCACCGATCTAGAATCTAGTCCTCAAAGTCAGAAATCTCATGTGATCAAACAGGATCTAACAAAAATGAAGAAGAAACATAGCAACAACCAGAAAACACAACACACAATATGGAAGAGGACATACGAGAAGAGGAAACTATGGCAGTCTTGGGACAATTTTTGATGGAAAAATGCCAAACTAAATAAATGAAGGTGCACTGAACTTTATGTTTCAGGTCGGCCATGCTTGTATTTATTTACGCCAGCTTCCTTGTTCCTCAGTCAGCTCACTTCTTGATTGGCTACATTCTGTTCACAGAGTCTTGACTAGGGAGTCGTCGACTTTCCCCACACACAAAGACTTTTGGTCATAAATATTGCACAAGTTTTATATTTATGATTGTCGGCCCTGACCTGTCTCTGAACTGATCATTGGGACAAATTCATTCTTAATACACTTCAGACCACAGGATAATCTTATAGAATAATCTTATAAAACAAAAGATAATCTGGGGTTTGCCGTCCTTAGTCCTGAAGGGGGAAAGTCAGGACAAAAACAGCCTGATAATCTTTATGTGTGTGCCCCACTTTAGTTGTAGTGATAACTTAAAATGGTGAAAATCTCCAAGGCACACCTCGGCTCCCTCGAAGCACCCCCAGCATGCCTCAACACTTCAGAACCTGCACCAGAGTACCAGTGCCACAAACATTATTTTTATGCAGTTTATCTTTTTATGTCTGATTTACAAAAGATTTCCTTTTTATTTTAGGGGACAAGAACTTACACAGTAGATTGACATTAATTTATTTCACAATACACCCAGCAAAAATGTTCATTATAATTACTTGTCCGAAGAATCATGACCTTACAGATCATAGTGCATGTCCATAAAGTTTTATACTGAAATCTCAAAGTACAGCATGAAGCCAAACTCAGTAGTCTGTCGCCCTCGTGTGGCTGTGGTGACAAACTGCAGTGCTCTTTCCAGATTAGTTTGATGATGATGACAGTTTAGATAACAAACTTAGAAATGTGTCGAGCACAATTTCCTCTCTGAAAGTCTTTGATTCTTTGGCCTTTGGCGATTAATGACTGAATAACTGAATATCAAATCCTCATTCAGGGAGAGAGAGGGATGATTAACTGAGACAGACGACAGGGGCTGAGGAGATAAAAGATTAAAGTCTGGGTCTTTACACCTCATTGCACTCCATTTTCTCCAGTGCAGGAGGTTATTCTTGGAAGTCTTTTTTTTTATTTTGAAGAGGTATTCATTCTTTTTTATTATCATTTTTCTACTGGAGAGACGGGACAGGGGACTGAGTCAGAAACAAGGGAGAGAGAGAGCAGGGAGAGGAGCTACAGGCATGGTTTGAACCCAGATCTTCACATATGGGGGTGTGGATATGACCACCAGATCATCAGAATCCTCACTTAAAGGGATGCACCAACTTTTTTTTCTTTTCGTGTCTTGCCTCACTCCAAAGTCCATGACAAGCAGATAGACACCATTCTTTCTTCAATGCAAACTTCCAGCAAATTTAAGAATGGCTCGCAAACAAACATCTCACTCACAGCTGCTAATCAGTTATTATCATTCACTTAAAGAGCTATTCAAAGGACTCAACTCATTCATGAACGTCACATCTCAAGCTTGAACCACTGCAGAAGAAGGTCAACAAAACAAAGCCTCTGTTTACGAGTAGAAGATAATATAATTATAGTAAAAGATAATGTAACAGTACGCAGTAAATAAATATGAGTCACAAGCACACAGGACTGTTTAGACTTGCTGAAGAGTTTATCTGATGACTGCAGGAAGAGGCAGGCTAACACTTCCCATTGACTCCCAGTGTTTGAGCTAAGCTAATTAGCAGTGGGCGAGCTTTGCCAGTCTCTTTCTTGTTACTGCACGCACAGTTGAAAGAATGATGTCTGCTTGTTATGTACTCCAGAGTGAGGCCAGACACAAAAAGGAAAAAAAATTGGCATATCCCTTTAATATGATCCTTTGCCCAACAGGTGCTGTGAGGAAAGTCTGTAAACGTCAAATATGAGTGGGTAGAAAGTAGGTCTGAGTAGAGCATTTGATTTTTAGATGCATGATAAATCTCTAAACAAGATAGAGGTTGTGATGTTAAATAACTTAGTTTTGTGGTAATGTTAATTTAAAACTCAATAGCTGGGTTGTTGTGTTTACATAGAGACGCTCTGACAGTAATATCTCTCTTGACCACTGGATAATCTATTGGAAATGTCTACTCTAAGTCAGGGGTGGGCAACTGGCAGCCTGGGGGCCACACCTGTCCCCCTACTCCCTCAATGAATCAAGAATATAATTGTTTCCAAGAAAGTAGAGCTAAGAGATTGTTTTTTTGACAATGTTTGTTACTTTGTTATCAAGATAAATAAAAACTTTGACTGGATTTAATGACATTTTCAGGGAATATTCATCACAGCACAAGGACGAAGCCTGCTTTGCTTTTTATTTAGCACTATCAGATGTTAGCTGGTCAGCTGAATTTGCTGTCAGTTGTTAGCCAAAAGCTAGTTGGCTAGCTAGCAACAGTTCCACTTCAGCAATTTACAGTCCTTTTTTTGGAAATTGGCGTTTTACAACTTGCAAAAGGTCACACCAAGAGTCTCAGCATAAGGCATAGTGACCAAAATCCAAAACCAGTGGTCTCCAAGTCCAAGAAGCTGTCAAAGACCAAGCCAAACCAAGCACCAAACTCACAGACAGGAAGCAGGGAAGTGCTAGTGATCTAATTACAGATGCTGATCCAGGACTTTTTTTAAGGATTTGTTCACATTGCGAGAGAGGGCGGTTGTCCACATTTTTGACCGTAACTTGCTTGACAATGTGGGAATGCCTTTGAAGAGCTTTTGCCTCATTTCTACCAGGTGGTCTGGTTTGGTTCAGTACAGTTTAGAGCAGTAAACCCTGATCTTGTTTGTGTTTCCACTGCCAACTGTACCTTCACTTAAGGTTTGGGGATGTGAGCTGGGACGAGAAGGTTTGCTAGCTTTGTAAAGCGTTACGCCTGCTGCGTGACACAGAGGGCTTTTATAACAGCGCAGTTCTGTTCTGGATTCTCAGAACCTTGTTGCTCTCTAGCGAACCAGCCCACGCTCATGCCAGTTTAAGCAGAACGAAAGTAGGAGGGCATTATTCTGTTTTTAGGCATACGTCAACAACACACCAGCAAAATGGTGGATCACATCAATATTCTAGAAGAGTTTGTTTGCTTTACCTATGGTTTTTGTAATTTGCTCTTTCTCGTACCGCTCTCGAGCTTCAATTGAAATTCTGGTGCTGCCCAAATTGCCATCAAACATTTCTTCTCCTCACTCGACTACTGCAGGCTCTTCTTCTCCATTTCCCTCCTTCTCCTCTACTTCCCCAACTTTCTGCACATTTTATCATCAACACAGAATCGTCGCAATTTTTTTTCGGCGGTTCAAAATTAGGTCAGGGAACCGGCACCGGCGAATGCCTTCACAGTACACCGCCATTGTAAACCAAGAGCAACAGTGAAAGACCTCCAGCACTCCGTTCATCTATAGGACATTGTTTTGTGCAGACATTTTTTACAGCAGTGAACAAATCACTATAACCTACCGCGACATGGTGAGGTATGTTTACATCTTCACTGGTGGTGGATGAGAACTGACGATTTTAGCTCCACATTTTAGGGTCTGGTACGGGTGTCAAAAAGTTGGACAGCTTGGGTCGGTTATTTGAGTACCTTTGCTCATGGGGCTAACTGAACCAGGCTAATAATGGAAATGAAGCCTTTGTGCCCTCGGAAAACTTCTAATTTTTTTCTGTAACACTTCTACATGCACAAAAAAATGCATTTGTGACAGTAAACTTATCTTGTAAAAACTCTGTACTTGCATTAAAAAGTAGCCAAGTCCAGCCTGAATCCTCTGTATAGCTCATTAAAGTATTATGAGTGCATTTGAGTCAAATTGCTTGTTTAAAATCATAAATTGCTGTAATTGGCCCAGTGGCCCTTCTAAATCTGTCCTGGTGGTAACCAAACTTCCCTGTCCTTAGATGTGTTTTGGTCCATTTCTCCCAACCTTAGCACATAACTCAAAAGACAGCTTGGATAAATGCTTGTATCTTTCTTTAATGTCAGAATTGTACATGGACATCCCCAATGGATTTGCACTTCTTTTTACAATATGTACCACATATAACAGCACCTACATGTTATTTACACACATTACACAAGATTGTATCACAAAGCAGTGTGTGAAATCTGCACAACACTCGCCCCAAGACCTGCTTTTCCATCGCACCTGATAGTCCATGAGTCAGATCGTCAACACCCCTTTGAGTAGGACTGGCCCAAGTAGATTTCTAAGTTTTAAACAGGAACCACAGGTGTTGTGTTAAGAGGCGATCTGATGACGACTCTGAGCTCTAATTAATGGGCCAAGTGTAAACATAAAGTCGGTAACATGCAGGCTTTGAACACTGTTGCTGCTCTTGGTGCGAAAATGTGAAATGTTAGATGAAGAATTTGTTGCACTGAGGGACACAGTGAACATCTGAATTATTGTAAACACGTGGAAACCTATGAGTAACTGTGATTAAAAAACTGAAAATAAAAGGGACTAGTAATCTGAAAACAAACTGTCAGCCCACAGCTGAAAGTGTCTGTACTGTGATGGTGTGTCTCCACAAAGCACCTGGTTTGGTGCAGTAAACTCTGATCCTGCTTTCCCTTCCACAGTGAGCTACACCCATGGTAGACATGGTGGGTCCACCTCCACCCTTAAAGAAGACCCTCGTCCAATCTTTATTTTAAGCGATGCCACACTATTAGTTTGAGACAAAACAAAGCAAAACTTGAAACAAACATGAAAAACCACAAAGCACAGGAGTAATAAGTATTGTTTTCTTGAGTTGGGGGTATTATGTACCCTCACGGTGTATATTAACTTGCTTTTTTCATGGCGATTTCAAGACAAATTTCAACATTGGTTGTCTGTTTTAAATTAAAGGATTAATGCAATGCGGGGAATCTGTAGTTAAGTCCCCTAAATTTGACTTTTGTCATGTGGATCAGTTTCTTAATCTTTTTTTCCTTCAAAACTTCACTGATTTTATAAATTAAATTAAGCTGCATAAATTGATATTGTACACATCCCCTGTAGACCCAAGTCATGACTAATGTCACTGTTTTTCAGGGGCTAAAACAGCAAAACTGGAGGCAAAATATGTATTTGCAGGCTAACAGGCACTACAGGAGTCGGAATGATGTTGCGTTGTTGTGATTGATGGTTCAAAGCTGAAATTTGGCTCCCATTCTTCAGTGTTGAGTTTTTCCCAAGTAACACTTCCTGCTGTAAAGACATAAATGGGGGCGTTTTCACACTTGGTCTGATTGTTTCGTACCGTGCCTGAGCAAGACTGCTTCCCCCACTGCTCTGCTTTCACAGCGACATTCTTTCATGCACAGGCACACTCGGCGTATGTAAACATTCTGATAAAGCAGTTGACAGTATGCATGTAGTTTATCAGCACTTCTGCCAAAACTAAGAACAAGTAGCAGCAGCCATGAAAACCATACATTTATGTTCTTTGTGGACAAAGTATGATTCTACTGTGGATGTTTTATTACATCGTCAAGGAGGTTATGTTTCTGCAGGTGTTTGTCTATTAGCAAGAAAACTCAAAAGCTTATCAAGAGATACTGATGACATTTTCAGGGTATGTTTGTCATGGCACAAGGATGAAGCTGTAAGATTTTGATGGTGACCTGAATCCAGATGCGGATCCATACATTTTTTTAAAGGAGTTGCTAGCATCGTTGATAGAGCAGTTTTCCACATTTTTGATAACTTGGCTACGAATGAACAGAAATGCCTTGAGCAGAGGTTTGTGCTGTCGGAGCGCCTACATAAACATCTGATGTGCAGCTGAGAGGAAAAAAATTAGCACAGATCTGATCTCATGTAAATTACAAGATGTTTGGAAATTCCCTTGCAACTCGACAAGCTGACAGTACTCGTACTCAAGAATGACTGCGTTCACATCTATCCATATGCTGCTCAAGTACACAATTTGTGACAAAGATCACCTGAACTTATGTACAGGGCATTTGTTTTTACATTCGTAAAATGAACCAGACTTTGGCATCAATAGACCCTGATCAGTGCCAAGGTCCCACAGTTAAACCACCTCCCCATCAACAGATGCAAGCCATGAACACCATGCTAAACAGCACTGGCTGGCTGCTGTCTTTTAAGGATAGTTTTACCTCCAGATAAGCTACACCGACAAACAAAAAACATCACTCTGTTTATCAACAGGAAAATAATTGCACGTTGCTTGGTGCCCCAGAAGACAATTGCCTTAATGGGACATTATGGATCAGTAATTTGCCAATAATTGCAGACCAAACCAAACCGACAGAGCACTTAGTGGAGACGCACCAGTCTGAATAAACATCAACATAATGAGTGTGAAGTGGACTGACCTGCTTTGTGATAAAACCCTGATTCAGGCTGTAGAGAGCAACTAAAGAACCAAAAAATAGGATGAATTTTAGTTAAAGAGGAAGTAATTCGGTCAAGTGGGCACTGAATTAGCCAGAGCTCTGCACCCATAGGCGCACACACACACACACACACACACACACAGACTCACTCTCTCTTTCACACACACACACCCACACTCACTGTTGCACAACAACCAGAGATACTGTAGCAGCTTTCTCAAAGGCAAAGACAAGAACAACACAGTAAGTGGCAGTTCTGCTGTCAGATAGGCGCACACACAGAGCAGCAGCAGAATGAGATACACACGCTGACGAGCGCTTTAAGTCGAGCCACACAGCGGGGAGGTGGTTCAGCCTCCTGAGGAGTCCGTGTTTCAGTCCAGTCTGGTTTGGCCAGCGCTCCACAGAGAAGGAGGAGGAAGTTTGCTTGAGGGATGAGAACTGCAAACAGTAAGTAGCGGCCCGGTTCATCTGATTACTGGCTGTGAAGCACAAAAGGAGCCCGGCTAAATAAACAATGTCTAAAAGCAACATTCGGCAGTTTAAGGGTTTTAAATTTGATGTGTGCTCACTTTGCTGTCAGATCTACTGAGGACAACCGAACATAATGAGGAAAGATTGCTTTAAAAGAAGAGAAGACCACTCTGGAGAGGACAGGGAAGAAAATAAAGATGGGGAGAATGAAGAGGGTTGATGATGGTGGAGTTCCTTTTATTTGGAGCATTGTAACTCAGACGTAAAGGAGGAAGATCTCAGTGGTCGGCCAAGGCATCAGTCCTCATCAGCTGTCCAGTCGGCCACCAGGGAGAGGACAGAGGAGGGGTTAGCGGTGCCTGAAAACTTCAGAGCATCCTGTTACGTTTATGGGTGGGGGAGTCTGTGATGACATCACTACAGGGGGCAGGGCCTCGTTTCCGATTGGCTGTGGAATCCAGATGGAGCGCCATCTCCTCCGCAATGAAGGTGTTTAGGTCGACATCGTGAAGACCGTTCCTACGGCGGCTGAGAGGCTGGGCAGGGTGGGTTGGTGAACCGGGAGGGCCAGAGCGCACAGAAATGCTCGCCATGGCACCACTGAGGCCTGGAAGGAAAAGGAAGCATGTGTTTAAGTTACGGGGCAAACACGCTTGGGAAAAGGTGACCGCACTATATATTTTCCTTTTAGCAGTATCAATAGAGAGGGAGATGGTTGTGGAAAATAACATAATTACTGAAATCAAGGCCACCACCTGTGTTTGAAACAAACAATATCTTTAAATACAGAATTCCTTCAACACATTTCTTTTGGTGTTGGTCTCCCAAGACGCAGACATTTTTTCTCATAATTTTAACAGAATTATAAACCATGTCCACTCTTTTGTCCTTCTAAAAAATAAACATTCTCTGAATGAGCCGTTGTGCTTGATTAATGTTGGCATTTGACAGATTTAACCCAACAGACATCTGCTGCTGATGTCAGTAGCTCTAACATCGGAAAATATTGCTGTTATCCTGATGTATTCGTGCATCTTAAGGTAAAAGAACTTAAATTTAATAGCAAATGACAGACAGACCCATTCATTTCACATTGACTCATATGATTGAGATTGCTATTTGAAAGGTCCATCATTGGGATAAATTTGGATTTAATAGCCTGCTCATGCACATGCCGACATGTTACTGAAGGAGCTGGGATTGATTTTGACCTTCCTACAAAAAGACAACTGACTCCACCGTTAATCCAGCAAGCACACTTTGAGCATTTTGAAATTTAAGTCCAAATTGTGTATTGCCTGCAATTGAACTAAAAAGGAGATGGTTAATCAGATTTTTCAACATTGTATGAATCAGATTTTGGATAATGAACTTAGATCAAATAAACCAGGTTAGCTTAGCCATAGTAATATAATTCAATATCTTTTTTCACTCTGTTTTTAAACAAATGAGACAAAAATACAGTCTGCAAACAGGCCATGCTTCCTCAATCAGCACATCTACATTTTACACTCCCTCTCACATTTTTATGCAGTCAGATAAAACTTGTGTTAACTGTTTTTCACCTTAAGTCATTATAATCACAAAATTGTAATTCATTGTGCAGCCCAGCGTCAAAAACATAAAGCCACACCAAACTGACTTTCAGTTACAACCGGGACATTGATCAGTTAAATTGGATTTGTGTAAATGGAGACTCCAGCGACTTCCTCCGCAGCTAATTTTGCTCCACCCTGGACTCCAGAAGTGAACACCCTCCTGACGTTTTTGCACAGGCACATTTCTTGCCCTCTGTTTTTTTATATGGAATTAAATAATGGTAGGACAGGGTTTGTGTAATTTCAGTGTCATCACTAGTTTTTTCTTGAATTAAAAATTTTGTTTTGTGTTCTTACCGTGCAGAGCTATGGCCTCTCTGAAAGGCTGCAGGTCGGTCTCCACAGAGCTGCCCGTCTCTGGCTGTGCAGGTCGGCTTGCGGACACCATGGCGACCCTTGGCGGGACGCGTGTTGTCCGTGGAGGTGGGACTTTGCCACACAGGAAGCTGATGAGGTCCTCTCGCCTGATGTTTCTTCTGCGTTTCTTTACCCATGCAATTACATCCTTATTCCGGCGCTGGTAGCCTAAATGGATGCCTAGGTCATAGCTCCGCTGGCGGGCCTCTATACTCTCTGAATACACACAAGGACAACGACTTTTTAATAACACACTTTAACTTTGCCTTAAATGTTCACAGGCACAAATCTCAAGTTTGAAAGTTTCTATTCGAAACTACAGCAGAAAAATTCCTTTGATTCTTAAAGGGATAAGCCAACTCTTTCTTTGTTTTCATGCCTTGCTTCACTCCCGAGTCCATGACAAGCAGATAGACACCATTCTTTTGACTGTGCGCACAATTACAAGAAAGAGACGGGTAAAGCTCACCCACCCCTGATTAGTTTAGCTTAAACACTGGGAGTCAATGGGTTGTGTTGGCGTGCCTCTGCGTACAGTCATCAGATAAACTCTTCAGCAACAAGACACTGTGTTTTTTTTCTACTTTTGCTGTTTTTATAACATTGTTTTATTTTTTTAATCTATTTACTTCGTTTTGTGTATCCTATGTACAGCACTTTGACTGCTGTCTTCTTAAAGGTGCTTTATAAATTAATTTGACTAATTAGCGGTGGATGAGCTCTGCCCATCAGCCTTGCACTGCACGCACAGTTGAAAGAATGGGATCTATCTACTTGTCATAGACTCGGGAGTGAGGCAAGATATGAAAACAACAAAAAGTTTTCTTATCCCTCTAACTTCTAGGACACACTGTAAATACAAGATGGCTAATACCATTGAAAATAATGAACTTATACTTACCTTTGTATAGGTTAGTGACTGCTGTTGCTGCATTCTGAAAGGGCACCCAGAGAGAGAGGCCTTGCTGCTGACATACTCTATCTGAAAATACATTTGGAGGAAAAAGTTTGCGTGAGAAGCTGTCATGAAATTTTTTTTTCTGCTAAACTGAGCAACCATGAGATTTATGTGTGAGAGATTCAGGTGAGGATGTAATCACATGGTCTGTAAGGAGAGTTACTTAGCATAGAGATGAAATAAGGCCTACAAAGAGAACAGTTTAGATTTACCACACACACGCTACAACAGATGTTCAATCTGTATGTTGACATCCATGTTAAAAAAGGACCCATAAAGTTTTATGATGTTTTCTCTCTTCAATTAAGTACCAGTTCACCACTTGCATGTTAGAAAGTTCAGGAAGAGGGTTCACAGTAAATTGCCCTAAAACCATCACCACCAGTATCAGAGGCTTGTGTGCTCCTCCGAAGTGCCTATGCACCCGTCACATTGTCTTATTGAGTTATAGACTGACTTTTCTTATGAATGTTCAGCTTCTGACTGTCTCAACAGTACTCTGAAACCAAACGCCTTTTCATATTCAAGATCTCTGCTCAAAATCTTGACTCTGAGCATGCAGAGGCTGTCCTCAACAGTTTCCTCCTGAAATGACTCACTGGTAGTATGTTCTTTGAAAACAAAGCTGTGCTACAGTCAGAGCATACAGACAGAAGAGACAGCTGCAACTGGCAGAGCAGGCAGATCTGAAGTTTGATGACTGTGTAATAAATAGTTGTAAAATCAGTCAGCTTAAAAAAAAAAAAGAATTAAAAAAAGTCCTTATACCAGAATTTTAACTGCTGTACAATTAAAGTTAAAGCATTTGGATAAATGATCGGCACCCATCTGAGTTTATCTCTGGTTTCAATCATTTAAAAATGTAAGTTCAGAAGAACAACATTAGAACAAGTAAAACTTTTCTTTCTGCAGCATATTCTGCAATATGAAAGAATACAGAAGCTTTTCAACAACAACTGCATTGAGTCTCCAAAGGTTTAGTAGTGAACAATTTTCATTTAAACTTAAAATTGGGAAACATGACATCAGTATCAGCAGATAACAGCTCAAAGTGATTGTTGGTATGCCAATATTAACATACCAACCGCACATGTGTACCATATTTCCCTTTAGATCGGCTGTAATATTAGCAGACTGTATTAATGTACTATAATACTTTGACCTATTATCATAATATGACCACATTCAAACATGAACAGTATCATTTACAGAAGAATCAAGTGTTTTCTTCTTTCACATCTGTTTCTTATCACAATAAGAGGAACTGATCAATTCCCAGGCAGAGACTTTGCACTCCAGACAAAAATATCAGTAGCTGCAATTATGAGTTCAGAAATATCAGCACAATCCAATATCATGCACCCCTACATAATATTATTCAGTTTGTTTTTAAGAGTATCTTACATCAGATCAGCACCATGTAAAGACAAAACATGACAGCCGACACGGTTTTCAATACAATAATATTTATAGTAGGTGTGTTGAGCTGATGACTGAGAGCTTTGTACAAGTTTGAGTCAAACAATGGGCAACATATCCCTCTGTAGTCTTTACTATCTCATCATTTTTAACCCAAGATTGCTCTGAGGGTAGCTCACAGTAAGCTGAAGCCTGGTGTGGCTGCATGAAAATGTGGAGAGTGGAGCTGAACAAAATCATTTTTACATCGGAACTGCAATGTGTGCAGGTGCAATAGTCCTGTCACAGGACATGCAACACCAGGACTCAAAGCACATCATGGTGCCATTTGTTTGTTTGATGGAAACCAAAACTGCTCATGTTCCTTCTTCAAGAGAAGGTACAATAAAAGTCCTCCTGATTTCAGCTTTAGAGAGGTTCATGCAGAGTCAAACAGAGAGTGTGCTTTTGGAGACCTTCAGCATTTTTTCAGCATTGTTAATTATACTGATAAAGAACACATACTATTTATGCCTTATAGATGTAAGAGCAATATGTGAGCTACCTTGGTGGGGGTTTGTGCTCTGCGAGTGCTTTCTGGTCTTTAGTGTTGAAACAGCAGTTTTGGTTGTTTTAGCACTTTTTAACCTTGTATGCCTCAGAGAATGAATCTCTTAAATACACCTTGCCATTGAGAGGTATCAAAGTATAGTACTGTATAAGGAACAAATGTATTACAACCCAAAACAAATGCAAGTATGATGTTTTCAGTTATGTTAATTCTGAGTGCTGAATATCACAGATGGATGAATGACAGCTCATTTTATTGATTTTTTTAAAGCTCTAAATTAAGTCAGTGTTTATGTGTTGTTTGTTTTTTTCCCTTTCTAACAGTGCATTATATTAACTTGAATGTACTGCACTGCTGACTGTCAGAAGCTGCTGTTAGGATCCTTTCCCCTCGGTGATAAAAAGGGGCCTTTTTGTTGCTACTGAAACCCTCGTCTGCCTTTGTCTCGGGTATTCCTATAAAGATCCCCAAAAGTCGGCCTGGGTCGTTTAATGAAACCTCTCTCCAATACCGTCTCTCGGATTTCATAAAACTGCTGCGATGGTGGGTATCGGCGTGTTTTATCGACAACAAACGAGTTGTTTTAGTCGGCAAACTCCTCCCTGGGTATCGCCATTTTGACGAGCATTGAACAGATGATATAAATATTTAGCCACTAAAATGCTCAGGCTGAATTAAATATCTGTAAACCGGCGAAGGAAACGAGGATGAGTTAGGTTGATTGTGAGCCTCTTAATAAAATCGGTTTAGCCCTGGAGGACCTCTGACAGCCCAGGCCACCGACAGCCTCCTTCAGCCCCTCTGTCCCACATCCTGACACTGTGACCGGCTGCTGCTGTTAGCTTCACGTTAGCTTCTCTCAGTCAGAGACAAAACATGGTCTCTAAATCGACAGTTGAGCCTTAAAGTTATAGGTGTAAAACCAAACACATTCTTGTGTCATCAGCCGCAGCCGTGAAAAGAAAAACCGCTAATTATGCTAAGCGGAAACAGCTGTGAGGAGCTAACGCCGTTAGCCTAGCCAACGGTGCCCTTTGTGTCTCTCTCCGCCCAGTATGAACGCTAGCTTTGGATTAGCCGGAGTTAGCATTAGCACTAGCCTAGACATGTTCGCGTAGACGCCAACTGGGTCACCACTGTTCTCAAGAGCGATACGCCAACGCGCCATTTTGGAGAGGGGTAAGAACTGTTACTGGTACACCCAAGTCTACCCTCAACATTTACAAAACACTGACATATTTTGCAAATTACACTCTAACTTACAGCACACGATAGCAAAATGTTCAAACAGACTAAACTTTCATTAAGTTTATACAGTGCTTAACAAATTTATTAGAAAGAGGCCAGGGTAAGGTTTGTGCCACCTCTGCACTAAATAAACAGCATACCTAAATGCCACAATCTTGTTTTACGTTTCTGCAGAGAACATGCACAAATTTGGGTATAAAAGGTGAGTTCAGCATGAAATTCCTCATTCCTGTTCAAAATCTTTGTCCAATAACAAAACATTTTCAGCTTTAAGAATTGTTTTTTTTTCCCCAAAGGTGGTCTTATATTTTTTATGGACTGTACATATTTATGATGGCAAATAGAATGACCAACTTAAGGATGTCACCAAAACAAAGTACATACAAAAGACTATAGAGCAAAACATAAATTGGAAAAAAAGCTAAACAACTGACTCTCAAATAATCAAACAAACCAACAAAAGAAATTTTAAAAAAATTGCACTGCACGACACATATTTCTTATGATTGTACTTTCATTTCATATTGTTCATATCTACTTTGCTGACGAAGACATGTTCTGTTAAATGTTTCAGTAATTTTTTTCATCCATTTTTATGATCAATATTGCTTTTTTTTTAAAATTTTGTATAGGCATTCAGGAGCAAGTCTCACAGTTCAAGTCTTTACTGTAACAAACTTGTTTTATTGTTTACGATATGACTGCATCCATTCGTTAAAGGAACACCTATGTGTGTGGCTGACACAGCGACTGTAAACATCTCTGAATATGTCAATATCTGCTGATACCAACATTTGACTCTTGAGGTATCGGGCGATATCAATGTTACTTTAATTTTGGGAATTCCTATTGAATTCTCTAAATTTAGACTGTACTTTTAAATTTCACTATTACGATTCCTGTGTGACTTTCTTGTTCAATCTTGTTTTGAATGTTTTCTTAAATGCCACTACGTCTGATTCCTTGGGGCCACCACAGAAATACAGAAAAATCAACACTAAGATTAACACGTATATGTTACATATACATCTGTCACTGATGCACAGATCGCGAATAGAAAGCAACTAATTACTGAGATACAGGACAAAATTAATAAAATATTCGACTTTAAATATATATTATTACAGCCAAAACTCCTCTTAATCAGTTAACAATAAACTTTCTATCAGCTCCCCTCTCCAAAATGGCGCCCACGTAGACGCCGGACGGATAGCGCCGTCTGTGCATGTATGTCTGAGCGCTTGCAGTTAGCTTGCTAGCATAGCCTAAACTTGGATCTGTTGAGTACAAACCTTTGTAAAGCTGTGCTACCGCGGTGGCTGAGTTCTGGAAAAGGTGCCACAGCTTCTGCTGACTCTGTTCAGTCTCCTCGTCGTTTGGATCACCCTGCTCGGCCTCCGCTAAACACTGCCGCTCCCACTTGGTGAACCAGTGTTCGGGGCCGTGCTCCTGGATCTCCGCTTCTCCCTCCTCCTTCCGCTCCTCCATAGCTAACGAGAGGCGTTAGCTCTTAGGTAGCCAGCAAGGCTTCGACTGTACCGTCGGTTTGTTTACTTCTAAACGGCACTTTACTTCCTGGTTTCTCTTTAATATCAGAGAAACTCGGTACACGAGCCTAACTATCAGTAGAAAAGAGAAAACAGCAGCTATTAGAGACGCATTGTGGATGTTTTAAATTCCGCCCACACGCCCTGTGTAAAGCACACCAAATTGAAGAACGCGATGACAACACCGAGGAATTTCTCCGACTGGCCACGCCCAGTTCTCCATTTTCTAGAAGATGATTGGCTCAAGGGAATTTTGGGGGCGTTTCAAAGGACCGAACACGAAGCGTGATTGGACAACTGAGAAACAGAGAAAAGGTCAGAGAAAAACAACGCTGGGTCGTTCTGGGAAATTATGTTTCTGCAGCAGTTCAACATTTTATCCAGCAGGGGGCAGGCTGCACGAGGAGGAGCAGGCCCACCAACACCCACGCTGCTCCATCTGAACTTCCTCAGTATGATGCTAAAGACTCACGTAGCTGATCAGAAAGTTCCTAATTTCAACACAAATCACGACTTTAAATAAACATTTTCACATATGCAGTGTTAATGTGTTGACTTATTATTTTCGTCACAGTTTTCGTCAACAACCTTTTTTCCCCTGACAAAAACTAGACAGTAACTGATAAAAACAAGTGCACATGGACAAAAACTAAAACTAAATTAAGTGACATTTTCGTCAACAAATAAAAACTAGACAAAAATGTTTGACAGAGACTTAAACCAATCAGACCTAATAATTTCATTATGTAGAAAGTAGGGACAAGTTAGGAACATATCCAATCACAGCTACTTCGGTTGTGTGAAAAGTTTGGACCAGTTAAGAGGGACATCCAGTCACAACTGCATTAGCTTCGTGGTGGTGGGATAAGTTGGGGAGCGGTCCAATCAGAGCTACTCTCTTTATGAATTGATATATTCATGTAGAGCAGGTTCACTGTTTGTTGTCAATTCTGGTATTGTAACTAAGAATTATAAATGTATAAATAAGAATGAAAAAAAAAAATGAACAAACAACTACAACAATTAAAAAAAATCACAAATTGAAAATACAATAAACAATTAAAACAAGAAAACAAATAAACAGACCCCCCCCCAAAAAAAAAAAAAACACTGTAAATACACAAAAACAACAAAAAAAACAGATCAAAAAACACACTGAGAGTCAAAATTCAAGATTTAACAGTACACAAGAGGACTAAAGGACTCAAACATGTTATTTTATGTTTCTTATTTAGTGTTGTCTATTATATTTTTATCTAACGTTTCATGTTTATTGTTATTTTTTGTTGTGTTTTAATTTAATATTGTAAATTTTGTGTTTTTTTCTGTTGTGTTTCTTATTTAATATTGTGTATTTTTGTTATTTTCTGTTGAGTTTTCCTGTTATTTCTTGTTTTGTTTTTCAGGGACATTGTGGATTCAGATCTAATGTTTGTCTCTTTCTTTATCGTCTCTTCCTTGAACATCTTTGCTCAGTCGGTCACTCAAAACGTGAATTCTGATAAAACCAGGTCCATGATGACGTCTCCAGTCCACTGTGTGAAAACAGGACTCAGACCCTCTGGGACTTCACATGACCTGCTCTCAGCTCCTCCATGACCCTGAAAACAAACAAACAGGTACAGAAATGTATTTTATCACTTACACTTCTGTTATGTAAGATGTGTTGCAGTGTGTACATATTTATTGTGATGTATTTTATCACTGTCTGTCCATGTTTGCAACTGCTGGGCCTCAGATTTGGGGTTGAAGGTTCAATGTCATGCTATCTTTGACACAACTAAAAGTCTACAAGCTGCAGAGTAAGGAGGTTCAA
Organism: Cetoscarus ocellatus; assembly: GCA_037902135.1. Lineage (NCBI taxonomy): Eukaryota > Metazoa > Chordata > Actinopteri > Labriformes > Labridae > Cetoscarus > Cetoscarus ocellatus. The sequence continues at coordinate 97,995 of JBAMNC010000879.1, forward strand.
AGATCAGATGAGTTTATAACACAAACTGATTACGGGCTCCACACCTGCCTCTGTGCTCCCTTCTCCATCAGACTGCTCTAAACCTTCCTCTGGTCTCTGTTGTCCTCTCTCTGCGTGAAGTCTTCTGGTTTGAAAATGTCTCTGACGAAGCAGGCTGTGGAGGACGTGGAGAACTATTTCCAGGAGCAAGGACCAACAGTCACCTTCGGCAACTTACACTACTGCGTCCAGCAGACCAGATTTGGCAGAAAGTACGGTCCTGAAAAGTACATCCTCAAAAATGTGAGGTAAGGCTCCACATTTACCTCCAAGTGTAGATGTAGAAAGAGACAAAGCAGGTGAACACAATCCATTTTTTATCTTCATTGAATTTACAGGTGCAACAACATCATGGGATTTTTTTTTCTCCAGTAATTTAGTTAAAAAAATTAGGCATTCATGTATTCTAGATTCGTACACTCATAAATAGTAATATTTTAAGCAAGAATGTAGTTTATTTATAGGCACTACTCAAACTTAGAACAATTTAAAGTGCTTTAAAAGTTAAAAAAAAAAAACTATGGCATAATTAGCTATAAAAATATCCCATTCCCATCTCTCTCTTTCTTTTCTTTCTTTTGTTGACCTTTATTTTCCTCCCTCTCTCCCTCTTTCTCTGTTTATACAGGGGATTATATATATTTATATCTATATCTATAACAGAATCAAATACGTCTGAAGATAGACATCCATCCTTGCACAGGTATTCCTGTTACTAGAGAGTACAGAAAAAGATAAAAAAAAAAAGAAACTAGTCCCCTTTAAGTTCAGATAAATACAGTCATACATCAACACATGTACATGCACACATCTATACATGTAGAAATATATCCGCATACAGAGTGGGAAATAGTAACAAGAAATGAAAAGAATTAGTACTTCAAAAAAAATATCTGTATATATCTGTATATATATATATATATATATATATATATATATATATATATATATATATATATATATATATATATATATATATATATATATATATATGTATGTGTTTGTGTGTGTGTGTGTGTGTATACCTATATATATCTATATCTCTATCTATCTATCTATCTATCTATATATATATATATATATATATATATATATATATATATATATATATATATATATATATATATATATACATATACATATATAAACTAAAAACTTGGAATCACAGGGTAGCTTCTGAGACAACAGGACACATGCGGTCAGCGATATTGATAATATCTTTGTATACTGATAAGGTGAAAATCAAGATATCAAACATCAATATTCATCACAAGGAGAAGTGCTCTGAGAGCAAAAACCTCCGCCAAGGTGAGTTATTGTCATAAATGTGGAAGTGCCTTATCTCACACTGTTAAAAAAAACTTGAGAAATTCCTGGTACCACGTCCGGACTCAGATCACCACCAAATGAAGTCACCACTCCCTTTTGCCATGGCCAGCATTCCCTGAAAATGTCATCAAGATCCAGTAAGAACTTATCAAGGGAAAATGTGATAAACTGCTCTATCTTGCAATTTTCACAAATCTTGAATAAAAAATTCCTGGATTGACATCCAGGTTCAGATCATCATCAATATCCTACAGTTCTTTGTTTGCTCTGAACAACATCGTAAAAGGAATCATCTGTTATTTTGATAGGCTAGCTTTATATTCTATGCAAACTCTCGGGAAAGAGAACAATTGTATTGAGAACCCTGAAAATTTGATCAAATATGTTCATGGAATTTTAGTTATTTTGCTAACAAACAAAAAATATCATATTGGAGCAAACAAGTCTTAAACATGCTTTTTTACAATTAAGACTTAACAATAAATGTCAAAGTGTTTGACAGACTTAATTTGCTCATGTTTCTAGACCTGTAAATATCCTCCCGACTACCAGTAAAGAAAAATGCCCAATCACCTTTTTTTTTTAATTTTCTAATATTTGCAAAGTAATTAGATCACAGAAAACATTTTTAATTTTATTTATTTTTATTTTAGAGAGATGAGTCCACTCAATGGCAACCAGTTAGTCCAAAAGACAACACCGAAAAGTCAACATAAGAATGAGTTTAACTTCCGCATATTTGTTTTGTAGTGTATGAACATACAAAGTACAGATAAGCCCTATGAACGAAACTCCACTGCTTTGTTGTCCTTATATGATGTGACACTTCAAAAAGCAGTTCAGCTTCTTTGAAACGCAAAGGAAAACCTTGCACTTCATGCACATCACATATTTTTTGCTCTTGCTGCCAGATCTGCGACATCTTGATGCATGTGTTTCATCCACCATCTCTGGAAGATGGATGGTGCTATAGTGTCTCAGAGCTGCATTTGGCTGTGGTTTCCACTTTTGACGTGGGGGAGTGTAGTCATCCTCACTGTCAGCGATTCCTACTTGGGCCCAAGTAATCAACTCCTCACCAAGGAGAAGCCTTAAGCAGGGAACTTCACTCTTATACTGAAGCCATTGGTGATTGCCCAGTCAGAAAAGTGAAAAACTGCACGCACTGTCCACCTCTGAGTCCACGCCACCCATGTTGGTGTTGTACTCAGCATTTGCCAGTGGCCTTGACACCTGGACAAACCTTTTGTCGTTCTTAGACCATCTTCTACGTGTGTCCTGAGGTTCAGTGCCATATGCAGAGGATGCCATTACAACTGGCCCGTTGTCCAACCACTTTATGACAGCAAGCTCAGGAGGGCTCCATCTGACTACCATCTCCCTCTTTCTTTCTTTTTAAAGGGCTTAACCCCTACGATCTTGACATGTTTGGAGCCCTGTTTTTCATGAGGGTTCCAGTCCCTGTCAGCCCTTTTGTCATCAGGGTGTCAAGGAGGTTGACTGTTGTAAAGAACCTGTCAAAGAACAGGTGGGTTCCTCGGGGAACAGATTCGGCCAAATGAAGAACAGCTTGTTCTCCAATGCTTTGTCCTCCTGTAACTCCCAAGGTAGTCCTGCCTTGACAGACCAAAAAGTCTGAGACCAGACCAGTTGGTGCAGCCAAGAGAAACACCCTCAGTCCAGTTGGGTATGGTTTGCCTGGTACATACTGGCGCACTGGGCAGCGACCAGTAAAATGGAACCATTTGTTCGTCGATGCACAATTTTCCTGTTCTACGCAGACTCAGTCATTTCTTGACTTACTTTGGTCAGGAGGGGCCTAATTTTCCATAAGAGATCTCTCCTCAAGGTGAACTTTACCGTAATCTAATCTTTATCTTAACTTATCTTATCTCATCTTATCTTACATTGAATTCTTGCTCAACAGTGGGCGCCAACTGGACTTAGATATAGACTGTTCTTCTTGGTCTGACTCCATTGCATCTGCTTTTATTCTCAGAGCTCTCTGAATCATCTTGCTCTGCTTCTGCCTCAAACACTGCATCTTCATCTTCCTCATCAGACAACTCAATATCTGAGTTTCCATCAACAATTTGCAGTAAAATTCTCTGTGCTTCTGAGGGCAAATCCCTTTCTTGTCATCTGAAAAAAAACACAGAACAAAATAGAGGAAATAACTACAAATGTCCACTACAGAGTACATTTTTTAAACTCTTAAATATTTTGGTAAAACACTGTCAAAGTAACTCCTACAAATTATGTAAGAATACAGAATCAAAAGTTAAAAATTAAAGAAAATGAAGACAGTAACATACAAACATACATTAAAATTAGGGGTATTATCAACTTGATGTTGGTAACAGCAGATAATGCCCAAAAAGATCTTCATTGATTGAAAAATATCAGCAATATTTACAGCAGCTATCAACACTGTTATCCTTGTTCTATAGATTTATATGTTTCTAAGACTAACGTTTTGTGTCTGTAAATACAGTCAGTTCAGCTTTTTGCACTTAAGATAAAATAAATGTGTTTTTTAGCAGCACTTAAAACACCTCCTCAAGATTGTTTAAGGAATCGTGTTGTTTTGATAGAAAAGCTTTAAATTCTAAACTCTCAGGGAAGAGAATAATTTTATTAAGCAGATTTCATGTTTGTCAGCAGGTCTCTGCTGTTCTGCCTGTTGTTATTAAACAGGAGAATAAAAACCTGTTTAACTGTAGGAGGTGAAAATACATTTTTCACATATTATTCATGTCGTCTAACAAACACTGTCTTTCAGTTCTATGGTGGAATAAAATGTTTGTTTAATGTTTGTTAAAAACAAACAAATACACTTTCAGAGGCGTAACAGGTACATTTTGGCACCAAAGACTTTTTTTTATTTTTTATTTTTTTTAACAATGCAAACGTGACTAAATCTTTATCCGCTGAAAAGAGTTTGGAAAACTGTAATGGGAATGTGCAAAAATCAACATTTTGTTCACTCCCAATTGAAACATATTCATTCAGATGATGATTGATATTTTATCTGCTCTGCATACCCACAATGATGACCTGAAGTCACTATGTATTTAATTTACATCCACTGCAAGGTCTTTCTTCAGTTAGAATAGATTTTAAAGGGAAACACCAACATTTTTTTTTCTTTTCCTGTCTTGCCTCACTCCCGCATCCATGACAAGCAGATAGTCACCATTCTTTTGACTGTTCGTGAAGTAACAAGGAAGAGACGGGCAGAGCTCGCCCATCGCTTACTGGCTTAGCTCAAACACTGGGAGTCAATGGTTAGAGTTAGCCTGCCTCTGCCTACAGTGACCAGATAAGCTCATCAGCAACTTGATGGTTTGAGCATGCAACCTGCAGTTTAGTTTCGTATGCATTTCTTTCAAAAATTACATAAAGTGCTCATCTTTGTCTAAAGACAGATAACGTAGCACAACGTGGTAAAAAAAATGAGTCACAACAAGCACACAGGACTGTTTAGAGTTGCCGAAGAGTTTTTCTGGTGACTGTAGGCAGAGGCAGGCTTACGCTAACCACTGACTCCCAGTGTTTGAGCTAAGCTTACTAGCAGTGGGCGAGCTCTACCCGTCTCTTCCTTGTTACTGCACGCACAGTCGAAAGAATGGTGTCTATCTGCTTGCCATGGACTCAGGAGTGAGGCAAGATGTGAAAAGAAAAAAATGTTGGCGTATCTCTTTAACACTTTTTTTTATCTTTGTTTGTCAACCATCTGTTTTAAAACAATGTAAACTTGTATAACCGTTCTTTAAACATTTTTAGTACATACATTTAGTTTATTTATGTATTTGAAAAGGGACAATTTGTAGCTACTTGGTCTTTTATAGAAATTAAAAAAACGGTTTAATCAGATTTAATGAGCTTCTTTTACCTGATTCTGAAGATTTGTGGCCAAAGTTTTAAATCTGCTCATAATAAACCTTTTAATGAAGTGGAATAAATGTTCCAATTATTTTGCAGTGGCATCATGAGACCTGGGTTGAACGCCATCATGGGCGCCACTGGAAGCGGTAAAACATCGTAAGAGATAAACTGACACGATGAAATCGCAAAAACGCTCTCACTCAAACACACAAAGCAAACCAAAGCGTTTGACTTTTCTCTCTGTCTGTCAGACTGCTGGACGTCATCGCAGGCAGGAAAAATCCCTCAGGACTGAGGCGTGGAGTAGTCCTCGTGGACGGTAAAACTGTTACATCTGAGCTCAGACTCAGCTCCGCCTATGTGATCCAGGTACAAACACACACATTCATGTTTTTCACGACTTTGTGCTGTGCATTTCTTGAAGCAGTCGTGCTGTTTTTTTTCACGTTTCCAGGATGATATCCTGATGGGCACATTGACTGTGAGGGAGAATCTCTTGTTCAGCGCCAACCTGCGTCTCAACCCAAAGCAGCACTCTGCCGCTGATAAAAACAGCCAAGTGTGCGCCATCATACAGGACCTGGGCCTTTCAGACTGTGCAGACACTAAGGTACAAAAAAGGCTCCAGACACATGCTAATCACTCTCTGTACATAAGGCAGGAATGAGGCAGGGATGAATGAAACTTATAATGATAAGTTGTCTTGCCATCCATCACTTCGTCTGTCGGCCCCTAAGTCCAGACTTTTCCTGTGCACACTGTACCTCAACATAGCTTTAGGGCTTTAGAGGATTTGTTTTTAATTTTGTTCAGGCATCCACCCTGACTGAAGAGTGAGCTGATAAGAGTTTGGAGGTCAAAGGTCAATGTGATTGCTTCTTATATTCAACCCCATAAACTCAGAATCTTGAAATGACTCAGATGGATTTTTGCTAGTATGCAAACTCCTACTTATATAATTCAAGGCTCTTCACTTACAAAATACCAGAACAAAACAAGAAGACATTTTCTCTCTTTATAAATCCTATGTAAATACTCCTGCCGGCCCGGGTTCAAATCCAGCCTGTGGCCAGCCTGCAATCAAAATATTTTTTTATTAATGACTGAACTAATATTCTAATTTAACTTAAATTAAGCTCTCACATAATTCCACCCCAAAGAGAAAAAAAAATCTGATTAAGAGAAAGTCTTATTTTTATTGTTGTACCAGGACATCTGCTGCCCCGATGGCCATCCAGATGGACTTTTACAAAACATCTTATTTAAAACATCTTAATGTCTTATTTACCCAAAAATGTGCATTTTGCTCTTACAAATTGCATATATAGAAAAAAAAAGAAAATTAAACCCTTTAAACAGACAAAGAAGCTTTAAACAGCAGAGAAAACTCTCCTCAGCTGAAAATTTTACAATAAATGTTTCATTTAATTTTGTTATGTGAGCAACTCCATGGCATTTGGACCATTTTATGCAAAGGCATTATGATATTGCTGGCATTTGTTTGTTAGTTTGTTTGTTAACAGGATAACTCTAAAGGTTATGAACAGAATCAGATGAAGTTTCCAGGATTTGTCAGAGATAGGCCAAGCCAACAGAAGTTTTTGGTGGTGATATGAATCCGGATGTGGATCCAGGAATTTTCAAAGGATTTGTTAACATTGCAGGATTGCACTGCAGTTTTCCACACATTTGATCTCAATAAGTTTCCAGTGAAGTTGAGGACACTTCAGGAAATGTTGGTCATGGCACAAGGAAGAAGTGATTCGGTTTTGGGGGTAATCTGCATCCAGATGTGGATTCAGGAATATTTTAATAGATTTGTTAACTCTACCAAATTGGACAATTTCCCATATTTCTGACAATTACTCCCCCAACAATGTTGGAAATGTCTTGGCAGAGGTTTGTGCTCTCGGAGCACTACAAGTTTATTATGTTATCTGTCTTGATATAAAAAAACATTTTGAAATTCTGAAATATGACAAAATGAATAAATGGAACAAAAATAATATCTAATAAATGTTCTAAAGGGCCTCTTTTTTATTCCATGTAGTTTTATGACTGTTCAGCCTTTCAAATGATGCCTAAACATTTCTTTTTTTCCTATGAAAATGAGACAAACATGGTATTTTTTGAAGTATAAATACACTTTTAAATACCAAAGGAAAGATGTTGCTCAGACTATTATATTTTAGTGGCTCCTATCAGTCATGTGCCCTTTATGCCCCTCTTGTATATTCCACATGTAAAACATCCCAGCTGTATAACACTATCTTTAACTCTTGTACAGTTTAGCAGCAAACATTCTTTGTATTTGCATTTGCAGATTGGGACAGAGTTCCTGCGCGGTGTATCCGGAGGAGAGAGGAAGCGCTGCAGCATCGGGATGGAGCTCATCACCTCTCCCTCGCTGCTGTTTCTGGACGAGCCCACCACGGGCCTGGACTCCAACACTGCAAACTGCATCGTCGGCCTGCTGCACAAGTACAACCGTATTACAGTTTAATCTCACATTAGACTCACGCATAGACACGAATGAAACTACTGAAGCATGCAGCGCTGCAGAAGATGGCGGGGTAAAACAGCGGGCAATGTTCTGTTCACTGTCAGATTGAATTAATGTCTTCTTATTTTAGAGCAGAACCAACATCACTGATACTGCAATAATCAGCTGAATATTCAACGTTAGAGTCCTCTGTAACTATTTCTGTGTAAAAATGTGATTGTGTTCGTTCAGGCTGTCCAGAAGAGGGAAGACTGTGATCTTCTCCATCCACCAGCCTCGATACTCCATCTTCAGACAGTTTGACCACCTGACCCTGATGCACAAAGGCGAGGTGGTGTATGCAGGAGCTGCAGGACAGGCTCTGAACTATTTTACACAGCTTGGTATGGATGTTCATAAGACCTTGACAGACTTTTTAAATTAAATGTGATACTCTAGAACAAAGAAGGGAAGGATGATGCATTGTCAGGATTATACAGTTTGACCTAAATCTGCTCAGAAGTTCTTGCATTCATTATAAAATCAAATAAAAAAGCTTGATGAGGCTGGCTGTGCATCTTCAAGTTCTGTCTGAACTGACGACCTGGATATTCAAAGCATTATGTTTGGTTTCATAGATACACTTTTAAAATTTACATTTTTTATAGGCTACCAAATCGAGCCCTTCAACAATCCTGCTGATTTCTTCATGGACATCTCAAATGGAGAGGCAAAATCAATAAGACCACTACTTGAAGGTAAACTCAAAAACCACACACGAAGACCAAACCCCTTGGTCTAGGGGGATGATTCTCGCTTCATATATATATATTTTTTATGACTTGCACTTTTTATTTACTCATGACGTCAATCATACAGCAAATGATGTGTCATATTACCTTCCAAACACACACAAGCTCCCCTTCCCACCCCCACCCAACATACCAGAAAACAAGAGGGGTCAACCTGCATATAAAGTGGCTTACACACAGTACTTTTGTTCATAATGCCCTAGAAAAAAAAAACAATTGAAAAATTGAAAAATAACAAATATTATGAGGAAAAATAAATGAATAATTAACAAAAAAAGCAGTGCGTTTCCACCACATCATCAAGAAAAATAACTACCCCACTTAAGGAGGTATGTTTCTGTCCTGTCCTGCATCCTATATGCCATTCGTTCATATGCACCTACCTTCCCTTTGTCCAGTTCCCGAGGATGATTTGCCATCCGATCATAATAGTTGCTTGAGTTCAGTGTTTAAGTGGTTATGGAAAAGATGATAACACCTCAGAGTCTCCTCAAACAGCTTTGGACAGAAAGCAAACTGCAATTTTATGATTTTAACAATATATCCATGAATCTTCTTCCAGAATAGATGAATCTTGGGACATGTATAAACATATGGACCAGTGTGCCCTCATCCCCTCCACATTTCCAGCAGGTTGCAGAGTCTTTTAGCTGCTTCACACATAGTTAAAACAACAAGCCAAATGTAGTGAAGGCCCACTTTACGAGGCAGAATACGATGAAATCCATGCCATAACCAGGGAGTTAGATTTTTTATCAGTTTGTGCTCCAGTGACTGCTAACTGACCCCGCTGCAGCACTCTGACCTGATCTAGTTGCTGGTGGAAGGATACGTAGCCCTTCTCTACATTACAAAATAGTTCCAAACACAGGGGCTTTGTAGAGGAAAAGTTAGTAAAGAATCTTACTGTATCGTATTGTCGAGTCAACATAGGTTTTTTTGTAGTTTTAACCAGTAAGTGGGTTTATTATGAGGCTTTCAGTGGCACCATTTGCTGCTATGTACCGGCTACCGTCTGGCCCCGGATTGGCATTCACATTTACCAGTGCCATGGTCCTCTAGCAACCCACTTGAAAAAGAAACAACTGACCTTTTAATGAAACAACCAGAGGGAAATTTGCTTTCATTGAATCAACATATGAGGCACAACAGAAAAGTAAACTCATTACAAAGCGACATAAGAGACATTACAAGAATCAAAGATGTTCACTCAGACAATGTCCAGCTCCCTTTTTTGTCTTTATAAAGAGACTAATGAGCTTGTTTTGGTGTCCTGTCAGTCATCAAGGGTGTAACATATTAGAAAGAGTAAACCCTAGATTAGCAAACTTTAGCTTTACATTTGGAAGAAGGGTGGTTCTATCATACATCTGGCTGCTTGACTGGCCTCTGTTTCAAGTGGTTTTCCCTGGCATCCTTCAGGTAATAACCTGCCAAGAGCAGGTTTATACAGCAGTGTTTTATGAGGTTATTTCATAAGTCAACATTTACTTAAGACAGGATAGACTGATGCTCAAATGTCCTTGTCAATAACTTAACCCTGAGGAAAGAGATAATGCTGGTAACTATCTGTCTCTGCCCTCACAGTGGAGGGTGAAAACCTGTTGGTGACCAATTATCGTGAGTCCACACTGTACCAGGACATGCTGGAGGAGCTGAACCACGTTATCCAGAGCCTCGCTCAGGGGGCCAAAGTAAATGACAAGCCAGCCGACTATGCAACATCTTTCCTCTATCAGGTCAGCTGCCTGTGCAAATCTGAAACCATTTAATTCAGAGACAAAATGTTTTCCTTCACATTAAAAATGATCGAGCTCTTATCTATTTTGGGAACCAAAGTCTAGGTTGATATTGATTTCAACTTTAATGGAAACTAAAGGGGCTGTATGGTGTAATGTCTCACAGTTTAATGACAGTGTCAGCCAGGTTTTATGACTTCTGCTTGGCTTCCAGCTGAATGAACCCTGTTATAACTTGAGCCAATAAAACAATATAATTTTTCTCTGTCTCTTCCGGTGTGTGCATGTGTACGTGTGGTACAGCTGCATGTGGTGTGTGGCAGGACGGTGCAAAACATTCTGAGGAACCCTCAGACTTCCTATGCTCAGCTGGCTCTGAATATCTTCTTTGCTATTCTGGTGGGACTCATTTATTACCAAATGCCGTTAACACTGGCTGAGGGTGCTGTGCAGAACAGGTACACTACACTCAAACATCCCCATTTCAACTGTGCCAGTGTTTTTTTACATCAGTACAGTTCTTTTCTTCGGTGTGGTTTCATCTTACTTAGCAAATACACAGACCAGATTACAACAGAAGGAGCAAAAAAAGAAGATGATAGAAAAGGTTTCTCTTATTGCTCCTAGATGTCATAGGGGAGCATTTGTCAAATAACACAGTAAACTCTGGTGTCTAACACACTTTAAGGGGATACGCCAACTTTTTTTTTCTTTTCGCGTCTTGCCTCACTCCCGAGTCCATGACAAGTAGATAGACAGCATTCAGATAAACTCTTCAGCAACTCTAAATGTTCCTGTGTGCTTGTTGTGACTCATTTTTTACCACATTATGTTACGTTATCTATATTTAGACTAAGACTAGTATTTTTGTAAGAAATACATATGAAAATAAACTGCAGGGCACAGGCACAAAGCACCACAGACACGCTTGTAAGTAGGTCAACAAAACAAAGCCTCTGTTACGAGTAGAAGGAGATTGGTACTAAGGATTATGGCCGACTTTGTAAGAGAAGACGAGGATGATTTCTTTAGGGTTTAGTTTCGTATGTATTTCTTTTAAAATTACATAAAATGCTAATCTGAATCTCTCTAAACTCTATTTAGAGTTGCTCAAGTGTTTATATGATGACTGTAGGCAGAGGCAGGCTAACACTACCCACTGACTCCCAGTGTTTGAGCTAAGCTAATTAGCAATGGGCAAGCTCTGCCCATCTCTTTCTTGTTACGGTACCTATCTGCTTGTCATGGACACGGGGGTGAGGCAAGACATGAAAAGAAAAAAATGTTGGCGTATCCCTTGAAAAACAAAAGCTTTGTCATACAATCATAACTGAAGTTAAAGGGTTTAAAATCCTTATTTAAAATAAGTCCAAAAAGTTGCACAAACTTATTTATGAATCACAATTTTATAAATGTCTTGAGGTGGACATTTTTGTCTTTCATTCTATTTAATGATATTAGATCTAAATTTTTATTAGGGGCTGAGAAAAAAGAATAGCCTTTGCATTGAAGACAAGAAAATCAAATTGACTTTATATAACAAGTACAAAACATACAAAAACTGTTTGAATAATTTAATTAGAAACAAAGATGTGAAGTGAAAGAAAAATGAATCACATTTAAGGAAATGTTAAAAATAAGATGATTAACTGTTATAAAGAGCAGATTTGACAATCATACACATGAAAAGAGAAAAACTATTATTGCGTAAACATCATAAATAGGGAATGCTCTAGATTTGTTTTGTTATTTTTTGGATTTGTTTATTTATGTTGTATTTTGCCATAAAATGCTTGGATTTTTGATTTTCTGTGATGTAAATTTATGTTAACAGTCACAGGGTTGATTTTAAGTATATTTCTGTAAAAAGGAGGTAAGCCTGTGCCCCACAACTTTTCAGTCAGTCTTAGTCCCTCATGTTTGTTTGTGATTTCAATACAACAAGTGTATTACCTGTGAGACTGAAATTTAAAAACTGGCTGAAAAAACTACATGAGAATGTCCAAGTTGATATCTAAGACACTGAAATCAGGAGGACATCTCCTGAAAAAGTATACTCAAGACAGACTGATCATAATCACTGTCTCTGTCTCTGTCTCTGTCCATTTCTGTCTCTCTGTCTTTTACAGGAGTGGAGCATTCTTCTTTCTTATCATCAACATGGTGTTTGGGAATCTCTCTGCCGTTGAGCTCTTTATCAACGAGAGGGCAATCTTTATGTGAGTGACAGATATCAGCTGTGTGAGTGGGTTGAAGTCACGTGAGATTACATAAGATCGTGCAATAGATCTGTGTGTGAGGAGCACGTTTTCTCTTTTGAAAATGTTTTACACACTTTGTGAAAAAGAAATAATACCTTTAGTGACTAAATCTTTTTGAAAGGACTGAATACAGTAGCCTGCTTTAGCAGTTTACCAGTTTATGTATGAGGTCTATCTTAAATTATGGCATAAAGTCAGTAAATCCTAAATTTAAACAGGTAAAGTTGTAAATTGACTCTTGTTCTTGCTTAGTTGCTCCACAGACCCATATGGTTCATTTAAAATACTTGTGTCCAAATCTGATCAAAATGTTGTTGCAGACGGGACATTTTCACTTCATTTGACAATAAGTAGCATTTTTGAATGCATTTTTTTTTTTTTTTACAGTTCTGACTCTTTTACCAGGCTTTCCCTGAACAGATTAACCGCTGGAATAACTTTAATCTACTGTGGTTTAATAAACATCATGACAATGTCACAATGGTTAAAATGATTAGACATAATTTATTCACTGAGGGCCACTTACAGAAAACACAAGAATGAACTGGCTCTTTCAATGAACCTCACCTTACCTGTGCTAAAGTAAGAATTTTTGGGTTGCCAGAAGGATTTCAGGAGGGCCCTGGCCGGCCCTGGAAACCACTAGATCAGGATGAGAATGATGCTTCATTTAGGAAAGAAGACAGAAGCTGGCAGCTTATCTCTACATTCAGACACAAAACAAGAGCAAACTACACCAAGATACCAAACTTAGAATGTTAGTACTTAAAGACAATAAAAATGATAAGCATAAAATGTTAACCTGAATAAGGAGTCGCTAATTTAGAAAATAGCTTGAATTATTTTTTTGCAGCTATGATTAATTTGTCTTTCTTCATCAGTTGAGGCCCTTGGTTCATGTTCTCATCCTTTGTGGTTAATATTTAGTTTGTGTGGTTAGAAATAGGCCCTGGACTGCAGTTGGCCTATGAGCTGTAGTTTTTGAACCCCTGGTAGCCAAAGCCTGAAGCTTTAATCTGGAGTCAAGGTAAAATAACAGCAGTGATATGGAGCAAATCATCGGTGACATGAGTTGATTAAGATTTCACTTTTTTGTTTTATTTAATGTTTATTTGTATAGGGACAGCATGAAGCAAGAGAATGTGCCACACACTACAGCATTAATAGCCTGAGCTAATTTGCAATGCCTGTCCCTAGTTGAGCCTTTGAAGACATAAAAAATAACATTAAATACTGTTAGAAGAAAAAAACAAATGAGCAAAAACTAACAAACTCAATAATCACAGACAGAACAATACCAAACAAAAACATGCAACAATACAGAAAAAACAGGTAAAACAGGTAAAACAAGCACTTGACCATTAATGACTACAAATCTGACTCTTTAAAAGCTGTTTCAGGTTGATTTTAAAATGATTCCAGTCTGGATCAAGCCTAAGTTCTTAAAGTAAAGCAGACATTACACTACTGTATAAAAATGTTACTCTGTGTTTAAAGGACGTCTGCTGACAAACTGCTAACAAGGACTACAAAAATGGCCGGGGGGCCAAATGCAATAATGTCTGACAGTTTTTTTTTTTTTTGATAAATAACAATAAATAGATTATAGCCACGACCCTTAACACCAACTCGATCAGATCATTTGATTAAGAGGAAATTCTCAAGTAAGAGGTTACAGCATGATGTTACACGAGGCAAGTGTGGCTGCTTCTAAGTCAAACCACCATGTTGTAGTTCTATAGTTGCTTGGTTGTAGCTTTTTACTCACAGATTACATTAAAAAGAAAAATTTGTAGAAGTGAAGTTCATTCATGAACATTATCATGATAAAATAAACCTGTATGTTTTATACTTTTTTGTTCAAGAAGACCTCATTTTCAGCAATAACCTAAGAACAGTGAAAATCAACACGATGTTTACTTACCGGTTGGCCTACAGTAGAACATCAGCCCTGCACCTCTCTGTAGTTTCTAACAGAGGACGAAACCGCTGTATAATGGAGCCATTGCTGAACAGACAATTTCTGTTTTTGTAGTTTTTGACGTTTTAATTTTTTTGCAAAGAAGGCAAACCAAGTACCTATGCTCCACTGCACAATTCTAGCTCATAAGTAGTATGAATATGACCTTATGAGCTCATACTAAACTCTTCATAATCCCATGAATTTAAACATGTCTTTCTCCATCTCTGTTGCAGTCATGAGAACTCCAGTGGTTATTACCGCACATCAGTTTACTTCCTGTCAAAGATCTTCGCCGACCTCATTCCCAACCGCATCATCCCCATCTTTGCGTTTTCAGCCATCGCCTACTACATGATGGGTAATTTTTATTTAAACACGAGCACTTACCTAACATATAAACACATCAAACTGTCTAAAGCAGAGAGGCAGACTCCCAGAGGCAGCCTGGTGAACTCCTTCAGTCATTTCTCTTTGGCTTACTTAGAGCGTTAAAGCTTCAAAGTAGAGTGTAACACTTATGAAGAAGCTTGGCTTCATCCCGAGGGATGTTCAAGATTTTTTGATGTACAGCATAGTTGACACGGAGCTGCCTGAATCCAGTTTTGGATGTCTTTATAAATTTATGCTCCTGCTGTTGATCTCTTTTTGTCTGGAACCTTTCATTTGACCCTTTGCCATATGTGACTCCACTAAGAGCAACTGTAGACTGTTTATTAAGATAAGTGGAGACACAGCTGCCTGGTCTAAAAGATCAGAAGCTCCCACAGCTGACCAGCTGCAGAAGAAGTCATACGCCTGCCTTTTCTATTTAAAGAAACAGGACATGTGTCCAACTATAAGAATACCATCTCTTAGAAATGAAAGTCGTCAAACCCTGAAGCTGTCATGATAGTGTAGTTAGATATTATGATAACTATGCTGAGGTGATAGTTTTCTAAGTGGTTCTGCCTCAGTGTTACGGATCCTTTGTCAAGCCCTGCCTTCACCAAGAAGCCTCTTCTCACTGCCCATTTGTAACAGCTGAAAATATCATCTCATTAGTTGAACCGGTTTCAATTCTGTAACCATAAATTTTCCTGCCACAAAATGGATTGCTACAATGCCGTCACTATTGGTTTGAAAAAACACGCTGTGTCTTATATGTGATGATGTTTTTACGTGTTTTTTATGTGTTTCATATGAGCTGCTGGGTACAACAATTTCCCTATGGGGATAAATAAAGTATCTATCTATCTATCTATCTATCTATCTATCTATCTATCTATGCTCACAGGAAGCTAATCTGATTGAACGCTTAAAGCCTCAAACTACCACAGTGACAGGTACATAAAAGTAGTGTTACAGAGGGATTTGTGACAAAAGACTGCTCATTTTGAAGTCTTTTCTGTTCTCTTCAGAGCAGAGTGAGGTACAGACAAACACACTCTCACTCATTGAGCAAACAGCACCTTTACCATCCATGCAGGACACTGTTTTTGTTTACAGTGAACGAAAGTTACAGCACGGAAATGTGGATAGCATGCTTTCTGTTCTATATGACTTATGCCTATAAACACCAGCAATAAGGTGAGTTTGCTAACTTTGCAGTTCCCCAGTGTCAATGTGCTGAAATGGATCAAAGCAGTTTGACTCTTTTTTCTACTCAAATCAGTTTGAGCTAATATATGGATTTTTTTGTTTATATGCCCTTTAGTGGCTCTAACACTTCTCCTCCCTTGATAGAGGACCTCTATGAACGAGACAAAAACTCTGCAGCATTGAGACTTCTCCCTCTCCCCTATTTGTGACACCTGCAGCTGCCTAAAATGTCTCCTTCTCCCTGCCCACCCTCTCCAATAAACCTACCAGTGTGATGTCATACCATTGCTCCAGTGCCTGTCTCAGCACACTGGCTCACAGTTGCAGGACCATTCCAGAACATAGACATTAGAATGAGTACAGAGCTGTTGACAACATGGGGCCAAGCTGTGCTGAACTAACCATAGAGCAGATCTGTAAACCAGACTGGGTCCATGCAGGGAAAGAGACAGGAGCTCTATCAGAGCGTCTTAGACACACAGAGAATGCAGCACTAACAGGGTCTGTATGTGAGAAGAACGTTTTTGAAAATTTGTGATTGTGAACATACCCAAACAGTCATCAAGAAATTATTATGAACCTAAAATATGACCTCTTTAGGTCACAAATGGTGCAAAGATGCAGGCTGAATCCTTATATTGGTCGAAGAAACAACTAAAAACTCTGTGCATATGCTGTAGTACTGAAATTTAAAGCATCAGTTAGCTGAGCATGTTGCTTCAAACAAGTTTTCCCACAATAAAGCTCCTCATCTGTTGTTACAGTCACTGTTTTGACAACTCAAATCAGGAAACTATAGTCCACTGAGGAGACTTGGCTCATGCAAAAGTTTGTCTATCCAAAAAGAAGTTAACAGTTGGTGTTGTTTTTCATGATGTTTTTCAGTCTGTTGATGAGCATGTTGTTTTCTTCATGCTTCAGGGTTGAAGCCGGCCTTCACTGCCTTCCTGTATTTCTCGCTCACCATGTCTCTGGTCAGTCTGGCCGGGGTCGGCTTGGCCTTCCTCGTATCAGCGAGCGTGTCTTCATTCGCCATGGCCAACATCCTCATCGCTCTGCCCTTCGTGTTCATGATGGTGAGACACACTCAGATATTTAGGACTAATTTCATTATTTATTCTCCTAAGTATGCAGTAGAATATTCTCCATGGGTGTTCTCTCTCTCTCTCTCGCCCCTCAGGTCTTCGGTGGTTTTCTGGTCGACCTGAACTCCATGCTGAACTGGCTCTCCTGGCTCAAATGGTTCAGTATCTTCAGATATGGACTGAATGTAAGATACACTGAATATAAATGTCTGTAAGAGGGAGTCTATGGAACAAGGTTTCTGCCACTAACAATTAAAAAGGAAAATGAAGGTTTTGCATTGATTTGAAAAAAAACTTAAAATACCTAAATTAAGTAAGTTTAATGAGAAATCATCTCCCTTTTATCTCATATTTTGACATTTTTATCATTGTTTTAAAAACATACATCTATGACTTACATAAAATTGACCTCTTATCGTATAATAATGACTTCCAAAATCAAGACTTCCATAGTTTACCTTATTATGGTGCGTTTAATCTCAAATTGGTTCTTTGTGGTTCATGATTTTAACATTCATTGTTTTATTATGATTCCACTTATTATTTATTTCGATACTTGTATCTCCTAATTTCTTGTTTCTATGTCATAATTATAACTTTTTAATCTAATATCTCGGGCTTTATTTAAATATTTTGATTCTGAGGAAGTTTTCCCCAGAACAAATTGAGAACAAACAACACAGGGATGAGCCTTTAGCAGTTGTAGTCTGGTGCGGATTTATTCAGGAAGACAGACAAGTGAAGTACAGAACAACGCCTGAACAACCCTAAGAGACGGATCCAGAATCTTCTTATTTGATTGACTTTTTATGACATGCAAGTGCATCATTAGTTATTATCACAACAACACCCTCTGAACCTAACCAGACCATGACTTTGACTGCTGGCCAATCTCCTGCCCTGGGACTGCAATTTGAGATATTTATATTATCGTTCTCATAACAACCCAACCTGCCAAGTTTCTTTCCACATCGGGTCAAGCTGACCTGGAGGGAGATGTTCTGCACAAACAGCACTTCTGGGAAGGTCACCTGGACAGATCACTTCAAAATTATGATTTTATTTTGAAAACATGTCTTTATGCTTATGACTTAAAATGTCATTTTAAAATGGATTTTGTTTCAGATAATCAGGAGATTTAAACAATATAAATGTCACAATTTATCTCAGAATGTTGACATCTATTTCATAATTCTGACTTTTGAAATCCAGTTCAGACTTTTAACCTGATTTCTAAAATTTCTATCATATAATTTTTAGTAGTTCTCTCATAATTGCAAACTGTTATTTATTATAATATTTTGATAAATACAGTTTGCCTTCACCTCAAAATTTCAACATTTTAAGCAAGTAAGAACATTTTATCCCCAAAATGTTACGTTTTAATTTTATGACTAGAAAGCACTTGGAGAGCACAAACCTCCACCAAGGTAGCTCACATATTGCTGCGACATCTATAAGCAATGGTTCCATGATAAAGTTACCATCATTATATGATTCCTTGACCCTGAAAACCATACATATACTGACGGTAGCACTCGGAATCATGTTGATATCATTATTAGACAGTTATTGAGCAAAAGCAATCGTTCGCTAATGGGAGTTATCTGGATCACCACCAAAATCTAATCATTTATAAGTTTGGCCATTACCAACATCTCCTGAAGATTTCAGAAAAGTCTCTCCTGTCGTTTTTGCGTACCTAGCTGTCAAACAAACAAACAAACAAACCAACAGACAAACAAACATACGTTGGCAAAAACATAACCTCCCTTGCAGCAGTGATGATGGTTATCACATTTTTAATTGTCATAATGACTGTTTGTCCCAGATATTGCCGTTGTCTTATTCTGGGGACTTTTTTAATAATTTAATATTTTTGTGTTATTGCTTTCTAAAAATGTTTTGGTTTTGTATAACTTTAACATTATTAACAAATATATGATTTTTATTTTATAATTTTGACTCTTCACAGAATTATTTATGTTTATATTTATATCATGATGAAGAATTTTTAACTCATCATTTTGACTCAAACTTACAATTTAACCTTTTATCTCATAATTTTGAGTTTTATAACTAAAATAAAATAAAGTAGAATAATCTTTTTTATAAATTTTCATTAAGGGCTTTGCTGACTTTTAATTAAAAAAAAAAACTTTTTATTTCCAGTTAGATATTTTTTCAGCCTGATCCCTTTTTGTCTTTTAGGCTGTGTACATCAACGAGATGACAGGACAGAAGTTTTCCAAGTGAGTACAGCGCCGTGACAAAGCTCCTCATTTTAACGCAGTAACACATACGCAGACACTGAGCCTCTCTCATCTGTGCTGCAGCATCTCAGGGGAGACGTTGCTGGAGTATTTAAATGTGGAATACTCCACATGGCACTTCTGGGAGAACCCGCTGGCTCTGCTGGGAATCATTTTGGTGTGCATGTCTCTGGCCTACGTGCAGCTGCGCAGGATCAACCGATGGAAGTGAAGCTGCTCCATCTGCTCTCGTATACGTAAATCAAACACTGCATCCTACTTCATCCTATTTATTTAACTGAACCCAGGTGAAACACATGCCATCAATTGGGTAAAAAAACTGAGATTTATTTATGTGTGCACTAGATTACATACATTTTGATGTGAATACATGTCCAACTAAGAAATGTAACCCTCAGCACATGAAGTGGACAGAAAAGTGACAGAAAATGACTTCACATCAAAACTGTTTTCTACTTTGACTGTATCAAATATTAAAATAAAAAGAAATTTAAAAAAAAATTATATTTTCACCAACTTCACTCCTGCTCAGTAAATTAGTAAAACGTTATTTTCAGAACTATTAGCCTTAAAAGTATTCATTTGTAGAAGTTTATCCTTTTAGTGCTGTGACAACTGAAAGAAAAAAGTCCCTCTAGGACACTGGGTTCTAAAATTTAACATTTGTGAAAGTTTTAACAATGTCTTAATATAAGAATTACTTTCTACTTTCTTTAAAGAGTTTATGTATTTATCGACTTGGTACCTGTTTTCACAGCTGGAGAAATGATTTATTTTTAAGAATTTTAACTTTCTGTGTCATTTTTGTATACTTTGCTACTGATTTTTGTATTGAAAACAAAATATAGATAAAATACTAGGATTTTGTTCTTCATGTCAGTGATTATCAGCAACTTTGAGTTTGGCACTTCTTTGGAAAAATAAAATAGAAAAATACTGCCATCTGCTGGAAATTTGTTGAGGCCACAAATTTGAAACCTTGCCTAGGATTTCTTTAGGATAATAGAGTGGTGCAGGAATGAGTCCAAAAATGCAGAAATTAGTTAGGATTTAGTACTTCCTGGTTCCCAACCCTCCAGAGTGATTGGGATTTAGAATAAAGGTTTCAGATAAGTCCCTGAAATGAGGTTTGTGGTGAACACACGCAGACAAGATTTCCATGTTTAATGATAAATAATAATAAATAAAATTATGTTGCCTCCTTTTGAATTTTAAAGCCTTGTTGTGTTTAAATTGAGGGTTGAAACTAAGTGGATGACAAAAATGGCCGGGGACCCGATGGAGAGTAATTCTAAATGTCTTTTAATAATCAATCATTCATACACTATTGCTACAGCCATGAGGACCAACTTAATAAGGTCACTATTATCAGGAAACTCTCAAACAAGAGGTCACATTAAGACGTTAAACAATGGAAATATTGTGGCTAGGTTCGTTTGTTAAGATTATCACAAAGAGCAGAACATGCAAGTTCCATAATTTTTGTTCTCCACTGAGCTTGTTATCAGCAATGATCCAAAACAAAGTAACAGTCATGGAGACCAGCGCTACCATCATGCTAACTTCTGGGTTGGCCTACAAAAATACAACATCCCTACACCACTTTACCTCAGACACTTCATGCCACACACCCAATTATTGCAGTTATAATGGACGTTTTTTTGGCCTTGGTTGGCTAAATGTAATAATTTACATTACTCACTGGCCACTTTATTAGGTGGATTAGATTGAGATCTAGTGACTGTGGAGACCACTGGAACTGTTAATACAAGAATGGATGGATCTATGCTTTCATGTTGCTTTTGACAAATCCTGATCCAACATCTGAATGTCACCAAAGTAACCAAGGCTCAGACTTGGAAACACTTTTTCACTCCTCTCCAATTTTGGTGAGCATCTTCAAATTGTCGCCTCATTTTTTTCTGTTCTCAGCTGAACATAGTGGCACCCGGTGTGGTCCTCTACTGCTGAAGCTAAAGATGTGATGTGTTTTACATTCAGAAATGCTCCCCTACATGCCTTGATTATAACAAGTGGTTATTTGAGCATCTGTTGCTTTCTCACCATCTCACACCACTCTGGTCTGATCTCTGGTATCAATAAGGCATCAACAAGGAGAACTTCTGCCACTCACTGGATCTTTGCTCTTGTTTGGGCCACATTCGTAAACCCTGAGATGGTTGTGTGTGAAGATCTCAGTAGTTCAGCAGTTTCTGAAACACTCAGACCGGCCTGTCGAAGTCATTTAAATCACCCTGATACTCAGTTTGAGCCTCAGCAGATTGTCTTGACCATGTCTACATTCCTAAATGAATTGCTGCCATGTGATTGGCTTATTAGATATGTGCATTAATGAGCAGCTGAACGGTGTGCCTAATAAAGTGTCCAATGAGTGGAGGGACCTATTATAAAAGACATTAAAAAGAAGTTTGAAAAATGCAGGATGCCATGTCATATGGACCTTCAGTGAAAAACAGCCTTGAAAATAAAAGCTTGCACGTCCCCTGATGGAGACATTCGGACCTGAGGGTTCATTCAGACAGATCTTGTGTCCCTCTCCTCCTCACGCTCTCACATGTAAACAAACACACGTGTTCTAACATTTGAGTCTCCGCTGGATTAGCTGCCCTTAAGCACACCTGCTGTGTGCACGAGGGAATCGTACAACAGCAGCCTTGCTGATGTCTAAGTCCTCTCTAATCCCTTTACAGTGAGTTAACATTAGCCACAGTAAAGGAAAAGATGGACACAATTAGTGTTTATCACGCAGATTCAAGCTCGAAATAAAAACCTGTAAAGGCACACTAACAGCGTGTACAGTGTCCCTTTTAACTGCAAAAGGGCTTAAATTATTTAAATCTTCATTTAGTCTCACCCCCTTTTTGTAACAAACTTAACTCACAGAAATAATAATTTCTGGGCATGAATTGTACATAAGAAAACATTATATACTGCAGGACATAAGTAAATCATTTTATTCAGACATTATGTGCAGTCTTTTATTTAAATAGTTGCTTTAACACTGAGTAGAATATTCTCACATGGATGGTATGATTGCTATTGCATCAAAGGAGAATATTGTATATGTTATGTGCTGCATTTGTACTCTGTTTTTCCAAATTTTGTGCCTTTGAACTTAAGGATCGTCTCTAGAAGTCGGACTAAAGTTGTGTTTCATGTTGTATTAAAGCTGTCAGCACGGCGACCTCCAGCAGGGTTTTGGAAACTTTGGTGACGACAAGCTCCAAATAATTGTTCTAATATTCCAAGGGTCAACCAGAACAAAAAAGAAACCATCGTTAAGTCGATTAAGATGAGATAAATAATGTCTTCCTTTTATCAAAATTTATATTTAAAATTTTAAGCTCCAAACCATAAAGTAAAGTTCAATATAATGAGATAAACATAAAATTTGAGCTAATTAAATGCATTTTTATAGCACAACTATTTTTTGTCTTTATGTTTGCAATTTATGGAAATTAAATTAGCTGGCGGGCAGAATACAGTGTGAAGAAGATTGCATCTAGCCCCTGTGCCCCAGTTGACCACCACTTCCCTACAGGGCAAAGTAAATCTGCAGGCAGCAGACGTTCTGCTCTTAGTCAGCACATTCACCTTCATATCAGCAAAACAATCTGCGAGAAGTCGACTCTCTCAGAGCTTCATGTGCAATGATAAAACCATATCTGTGCACATTATACTCTAAAAACAAGAGGCTTATCAGCACATGCTTCTACAGTACATGTCAGATCATTCCAGAGTGATTATACTGATACGGCACTCTTAAAAAAAAGGACTAACTTCAGTCGTTGGCTCTTGCAGCTATTTGTCTGCATCAGGACGTGGAGAAGGACTTTCTTTAAGTCAAGGTTCTCCTATTTAGAATATTATTTTAATTCACAAGGCAGTTTTATATTTACTTTTCACTTTGAAGCTCCTGTCAGTACATTTATGTAATCAAGAAACAAATTAAAATAAGTAACAATGTTTTTTTTATGGAACTTAATGACATTGGAAAACATGGCATTGCAAAATTTTTGTCTTTCTACACCAAACATATCAATTTTTTTGCTTTGAAAAGAACAACTCACATTGCAGGTTTTGTTTTTATGTTCATTGATTAAATTTTCAGTACAAGAATGATGTTTGTTCTTTTTTGGGGCACGCTTATTTCTGGTTTTAATTGAAACTCCCTTTGTTTGTCCTGTACTGAGCGCAGCACTCTAATGCACACACACAGAGTAGGAGGAGGCAAAGTGCAGAAGCAGTGGAGCGACATGTTTCCTTGTGGGTTAATCTTGACGTATAGACTTTATGCTTGTGTTACGTAAAAGTCATCAACCATTCCTAACTATGTTAAAGTTACAGTAAGTCTGCCCTTCATGAACTTAAAATGAAACCAAAGTTCACAGAGTTGAGCTGCCTGTGACTCACAGACCAGCACACAAGAGCTGTACAGTCATAGATGCCTGTTTGTGCCATTAAAGAACCAGATGATAACTAAGACATGAGCAGCAGAACAAGGTACTGCTGATAGAGGGAAAGGGGCCCAGCTGAGGCTCACAGCTGTATGTGCAGATCATTCTCAAGTGTGCTGAGTCAATACAGTTAGCATACTGACTCCAATCAGGTTGGAGCCTCCTTGATCTCAAATCATGAAAATCAAACCTGTTTGATATTAACAATACAGATTAAGCTGTCATTAAAGAAAAAAACTGCAACAGCCAATGAGAGCAAGCAGAGCAGGAAGTACCTCCAGCCAGATGTTGCATACTTTTACAGCTCACAGACATGGCAGCAAACATAAATACAAACATACTGACTTCTTTGTTACCTGCTGGTTTTTGCTGCAAAACAAGCATGCCTAATCTTGCGTTCAAAATCTTGATCATTCAAGATTTTTGTAAGATCTGATGTCTGTGGAACCACTACTGTAAAATCATAACTATGGCAGCATTGTTTAACTCTGTGTGTGTGAACACGTATGGTGTAATGTGTGAAATCAGACTCTGTTCACATGTAAAGGGATCCTTTGAAAATGAGGTTTTCCTCATCTGTTTTTAAAAAAATAATCCAGTAATCACACAAGAAGTTTAGAATTATTTTGTCACACATGAAAACACATAAATGAACTGTTAAGTGCTGCCAGTTGTGCGCAACAATGCCCGTGACTTTAACATTTTTCCTGCAGTTTCCCTGTGAGGACAGTTTGATGTTAAAGTTCATTCCACCAACTTGTAGTCTACCTGGTTTATAAATTAACATTTGTCCATCTTGATTATGTAACTACAGACACAGTTGACCATGGCTCTACAGCTAGAGCAACAATATGTGACTTTTCCACCTGTACATTGTTGTTTCAAAGTTGAGGAGTACAATTACTTTCAACACCATGCATGCTATGGCAGGGGGGCAATGGGGGTTTTACAGCACTAGCTCACACGCCAGCCTTCAGCTAAAAAGAGAGGTCAGGGAGCCAATCACGTGAATACTTGGTACAATAGCTGAGGGTGAACAAAGGGGGAGAAGGTAGATGACAATAACAAGTTTAAACCCAGACAACTTAAAGGACAGAAGCTGTTTTCTCTGTTAACAGCCCATGTTTGACTGTAACTCAGGTCCATATTTTTGTTTTTTGATGACTGCTGGAGTATGTTCACAAACGTTGAAACAACCTTCTAGTTTTTACATAATAAGTACCCCTGATCCACCTCTATTCTCTCTCTGCCTGAGACACTCTGTTGGAGCTTCTGTTAATTTAAGTCCCCATTCTCTTGTGGGTTCAGTCTACTCTGAGTGCCCAGTCTGCTCTGTGCTCGACTGATCTGATCATTTAAGCATTGCTCAGTGCCGGCTCTGTCTTTGGTCCATACTTTACACTTTGCTTGTAACCCTGAGTCAATGGGTTTACACAGCTGATGAGACGATGGCAGGACATCACACCAGTAGATCTATTTAGGGACTGGGGACCGAGCCGTTTCAGGCAGCTACTGGCACTGTAAACAGGGGGAGGGGGAGAAGTCCCGATGCCATAGACTTTTTTATCTTGTGCATTAAACTACTGTATCATGTGAAAGAGACATATTAACCACACTAAATATATATAAGATTATGGTCTCTTTAAAGATGTAGTGTTGAATCAAATGTTAAGCTTCAATTTCAAGTTGAAAAAATTGCACATTGTTGCTTTTACACTACTTAGACATTAACATTGGTCTTCTTCAGAACATATATTTGGTTTGAATCATCTATGTGTTGAATAAAGCAGCAACTTGGTGAAGGAGCAACTGTGAGTGTGTACATGTAAGCATGTATCATCCAGTTAGCAATGCTGAAACCAGCTAAGTTTAGCACCATTAGAATGAAATAAAATGCTGTTAGCATGGGTATAGAGTGGTGCAGGAATGAGTCCAGTAGAAGTGAGTTGGCAATTTAGCCCTTCCAGTTCCCACGTCTATGGTATTTCAGAATAGCTTTTCAGATAAATGCCTGAAATAAGGTCTGTGATGAACACATGCATACGAGATTTTGACATTTTATTTTGCAACATAACATGCTTCTGATGTTGTCCCTCTATTGTATTCTGAAGTGTTACTGTGATTTTAGAAGAATGGTTGCTAACGAACTGTTGACAAGGACTACAAAATGGTCGGGGACCATGGAGCAATAATATTGAAGCAATAATTTCTGATCATTTTAAATAAACAATAATACACACGTATATCCTCAGCTGTGAAGACCAACTTGATAAGTTAATTTGGTTAAAAGGAAATTCTCAAATAAGAGGTAACAACGTGACTTTATACACTGAAAGTGCTGTGGGTGCTTCTTGGTTGAACCGCCACGTAGTTCCATAATATCTTTATAGCAGCTTTTTACACCTGCCAATTATGTTTCAAGTTAAAAAAAAATCACAAAAGTTAGGTTCTCCATGAAGTTGATCATGATGATCAAAACATTTAAGTTTTGTGGATTTTTGTTTGCTACAGATCTTATCATCAGCAATGATCCAAATACACAGTGAAAATCCCATTCAGCTCTTAGTTGAGGAAACCAGTGCGGTGCTAATTTCTGGGTTGGCCTACAATAATATTTCATCCCTGCACCACTCTACAGAAGACCAGAACCAACATAAGAGCTGTGTTTTAAAAATACCCTTTAATGTGTAGACTTGGTCTCAAATGAAACGGTACAAAGTCTGCTCACATGTAACATGTTTGTCCACGGGGGTGCCAAAATCAACACAAACCAAGAGTTCCTCGAAGAAGCTTTAAGCAGGTGATCAAATCATACAGTGACTGAACATTTTTAAGAACTTTTAGTCTCACAGAAGCTTTTTTAAAAAAATAAAATGTAAATTCTGATACTTAAATCTATAAGAATTAGTAAATTAAACATGGATGTTAAATATAACACAAAAGTATTTTTAGGTAGCAGCACCCGACACAAAACAAAAACTGTCCTTCTTCAGATTGGATGACAACTCCTTCACTGATCTGGACTTTTTTATTCCACATTCAGAAAGTTTTCACCCCACTCGTACTCTTGGTCAGACTGTTTCCCACAGTCACCGGTGAGTTCTCCAGCCCACGGAGCCACTCGGTACACTTCAGCACCACTCTCTCGTCCACACCGTAGTCCTCCTCCTCCTCGTACTCCACATCATCGTACTTGTGTTTCTCATTCAGCAGAGAGATTTTCACAAACGTGCTGATATCTGCCAGCTCGGCCTCAGGGTTGTTTTTAGTCGCCGCTCTGTTGTTCGGGGTGCTGTGTCTCTGCGTGGCTGACTGGTGCCTCTTCACACCGTTCTCCCTCCTGCGTCTGGACTCTGAGGCGCTCACGGATACGCTCCCAGCGTTCCTCGTGGCCGTGTGTTGGCGTCTCTCGCTGTTCCTCCTCTGAAGCAGCAGGACGGCCTCGGGCGTGAGAGTCAGCGTGAAGCGGGCCTCCTCCGGGTGCCTGACCCTGGTCTTGACCTCTGGCTCACTCTTTAAAGAGCTCTGGCTCGTGTGTCTGTGCTGCTGTGGCTTAGCGAAGGATTCTCCTGAGCTGGAGGCCGGGACGCTGTCTGTTTGTGATGAGGGCACCGGTCGGTCCTTTCTTTTTGCAAGCTGCTCTGCTCCAGATGCTACTTTTGTTGTTTGCACGTGATTCCTTGGTTGACTCTTCTTCCCGAGTTGCTTCAAATTCAGTGTCAGTCTTTCCTTCACCGAACTGCCTTTGTCTTCTCTTTGGAGCTTCGTCTTTGCAAAAGTAGACGTACTCAAAGAGTTGCTGATCTCTTTCTCCTTCCCGGTCAGCCCTGAAACTGAGCGGGCGATCGACACTGGTGGGATGAACGGCATTTTGGCAACACACAGGATCAAGTAGGAAAGGAGCTCTGTTTTACTCTCAAACTGATTAAAGAAAAGAGAAGAAGGCGACAGCACTAAGGAGGAAACTGATTCGCTGGGAGAAGAAAGGTCCTCTGGTGCATCCTCCTCCATGCAGAGGTCAGCTGTGTGTCGCTGCGGGGTTTACACCGCTGCTCATCCAGCCTTCAGTAACGCAAAGCTTATACCTGAGGAGGAGGAGGAAGAGGAAGAGGGTGGGGCATGGCACGCTGCACAAGGCGTGTTCAACCTCAAGACCTAAAGGGCTCAAAAGATCTAAAATAAATGCACATTTCTAATCCCTGGGACGCACCCTGCGAGTGCACATGTAGCTTTAATCCACACAGGCCGTAATCATGACTACAGAGAAAGTCAGCTGAGGCTCCATGAGCAGAAAGCTGAGGTGGCGGTACTTAAACCTTTAGAAACCTGATCCATTTAAGAGTAAGAGATCATTCCTCACCTTTAAATTAGGAGAGTGACAAGATTATTAGAAATCTCTGATTCCAGGTCCAATTCCTAACTTGTCCCTCCATCTTGTGTTGTGGATTTTTGTCAGAAATAAAATAATCTGAACAAACTTTGGCAAATCAAACTGAATCAAAAGGCCACTGATACAGCATGTAATGTGCACAGACCAGGAATGTAACTCAAGTCACTGTATTAATGAGGCTTCTCCACTACAAAGTTCCTGCTTGCATCGGTCAAACTTTACTCAGCTGTTTTGGTTCTCCATTTGTGATCATATCTAGTGCCTGACATAGTTTTTCTTGTTACCACAGATGTGCTTCCAAGCAAGCTGAGACCAAGGGTGAATCCCAATTGTACCCCTTAGGCCTTCCCCTTCATCTTACCCCTTCGTCTACCACTTCTCCTTAGCCCTCTGTTTTGAGGGCCAAGAAGAAGGGGTGAAAACACGTTCCTAAGAAACGAGACGCCACTCGATTGTGTTACATCATCACCCAGAGCCGCTTGCTGGCTGTGTCGTAGGCAGGTCGTAGGATTAATATTTACTTGATGATTTAATAATTACTTATAATTATGCGCTTCCTTTGGCCTCCGTTCTGCCTTCTTGTCAGCAGGCATGGTGTATTATGGGAAATTCTCATAGCCCTTCCTTTCAAGTGAGGTCCCGGTCTGTCGTCGTTTCAAGGGCTGTGTAGCCTTTCGTCTTAACCCTTCTCCTTAGCCCTACGGAGAACTGGGACATCCCTTCACTAGACGTGAACACGCAAAACCAAGGGGTAAGGGGTAAGACAAGGGCTAAGAGGTAGAATTGGGACAGACCCTAAATGTGATGTGGAGACACTGATCAGAGAATCGCCACTAGTCGATGGTCTTAACACAGAAATTAAATGCCCCGTTTTTGGCTCTGCGATGTTGTATGCCAGGGGTCATCAACTACATTTGTACATTGTCCAGGCATCACAAGGGCCAGATTTTAAAACAATGCAGTTCTGTAAATAAGTAGGTCTAACTAACATACAGATGGGGTGCGACGGTGGCGCAGCAGGTAGTGTGCATGCCTAACAGCAAGAAGTTTGCTGTTTTGATCCCCATGGTGGTCAGGGCCTTTCTGTGTGGAGTTTGCATGTTCTCCCCATGCATTCAAGGGTTCTCCCTGGGCACTCCTGATGCTCTCTCAGACCAAAAACATGCTCATTAGGTTGATTGGTGACTCCAAATTAACCTCAGGATAAGTGTGAGTGTGAATGGTTGTCCGTCTCTATCTATGTTGACCTACGATCAGCTGGTGATCAGTTCATGGTGTGCCCTCTTGCCCAATGTCAGCTGGGATAGGCTCCAGCCCCCACGACTCCAAAAGGGATAAGTGGCATAGGTAATAGATGGAGGGATAACATACAGATTTCACCCTTCCCAGCCAAGTATCAGCCAACTTCCAGCAACTGGGAGTCCCCCAACCTCTCTGGGGGCCTAAATTCTGCCATAAACACACCATAATTAGTTTCTTTCTTTCTTTCTTTTTTTTTTACAGTTTTATGTATTTTTAAGCCTTAAAAACATCAGTCCATTAACCCATACTACTGCTAACCACATGGAGCAATATATATAATTTCTGCTTTTTTTTGGATCTGTCAACTTCTCTAACACATTTGACTCTCTATTTTCTTGTTCCCCTGAGTAAATACTGGCCAACAATGGCTTTAAGGTGTCAGATCCAACATTAAGTCATTCCTGATAAAATTGTTCCACTTGCACTTGTTTTGGCCGCTGCCTTAAAGATGATACAAAAAAAGATACTCTCAAAACCTAAAGTATTTTTCCCCATCACATTTTCCTAAATTTGATAATCCTTTGGGTCAACATGGGAGGTTGTGGGGCGTCTGGGCCGCCAGTTGATGATCACTGCTGTTTGCCTTCAAAACTCTTCTCTGCTTCAGTAGCATGTTGTTTTGCTGCATGCAACCGTCTTAGGGAAAAAATTCATCTGGTCCAAAAACCCATGAAGGTGTTGACAACTCTACTGCCTTTGTTTCCCCCTGTGTTTTTAGGAGTATGACTCCGTAGTTTTGTGCAGCCGCTCTATGACAGTTCCACCTACCTCAAAGAAGTACTGATAGTCTTTTTTTTTTTTTTTTTTTAAAACCAGTACTTCTTCATTTACTGGACTTTATTACATTTTAATGTACCAAGTAAAGTGATTTTTGTGTAAATAATCCACACCAGTTCGAATTTTATCAAGCATTGCAATTTAAAACAGCTTATGAAACTCAAGGCTAAACTATGAGAAACAAATGGTGCAAACATCTAAACTTAATCTCCTATGTTTGCACAATTTTATATGAGCAAGAAAATTTAAGAAACATTGCATAAGAGATATTTATTTTAATGGTTTTGTTACAAAACATGATTAAAAATGCATTAAAATATATAACCTTACAAGTTTCTTCTCATATATTAAACATATAAATCAATAAAGTCAACCTTACTGACTATTAAACAGTCATGTACACACTAAATAATCAGTTTGAACTTTTACGACAGTGAGATGACTCGAGATCATTCACAGCACCTCTTCTTGTGTACATGTAGGACCCGTCTACAGCGAGGACAGGTGTGATAGGCGTCTTTAAAATGGTTCACAAAAAAAGGAATCAGGCAACAACCCAACAGCAACCTACAAGACAGAAACAACATGTCAGATTTTACATTTTTAACAAGAGTGTGTTGTAAATTTGCTGGTTAATTAAACTGTTTAAGGATTCTGTTCTCACCCGCACAGCGCAAACAGCAGACACATGATCCAGGCGTAAGTGCCGACCTTGTAGGTGACCTGCGTGGTGACCTGGGTCTGACAGGACGGGCAGGTTGTCAGAGATGGAGAGCGATACAGCTGCGTTTCATAACTCACAAACTTTGGTCTGGGAGTTGCCAGAGGGAGAGTAGACACTAAAGAGAGAAGACAAGGAGAGAATTCAAGTATTTTCTGTTTTTATTTAGTTTTTTGTTTTGTTTTTTTTTTTAATCTAAAGAGTTATTTCAGTATTTATGAAGTGAGGCTGTAAGAGGTGCATGTCATTATTTAATGTATTAGCCACAGTGATGATCAGCTCTGCTCCTACAAAAGAGACCTGGCACAGACTATAACACTGCTGAGGCCAACACAGCAGGCTAACACTAGAGGCCAAGAGCTCAGAGTGGCTTAAGGAGTTTTAGGTGAAAAAAATAAAAATAAAGCCTGTTTATTATAACTGACATATTTACTTTTTCTGCTTGCAAGCCTCTTTGTTTTGGTACTTCTTCAGCACTCCACATGCCTGCCCTCACGTAGAGTATGTGTTTTGGAAGTAGCATTAAAACAAAAAGACTTGCTAAAGAGTAATTTTAGAATTGGAAATGTGTCCATTACTGTGTACAATCACCTGATGCTGTTGTTGAGTTTCTTGGACTAAAATCAATTAAATAATTGTAGCAGCAATAAACTATTGGTTCTCTCCTTACAGGACCAAAGCTGATCGCCATCACTCTGGACAATATATTAACCTATGGCATGAATCACATACCACAAGGCATGGCCCAATAGAAGGCCCCTCACCATTTAGCTAAAATCAAACAAAACGTTTGGGGCTTTTAAAGGGGTTTTTCCTGACAGGAGCTAAAAGATCTTCAGTTGTATTTTAGCCAAAATGCTAAAACACTGTCTTAATTGCACTAATATGTTGGAGAGTCACAGGGGAACCTTCACTCCTCACCATTTTCACCTTCTTGTTCAAATGTATCATCTTATTTGTACAATTTAAACAGTATCTGGAGGAGTGCTTGTAAATGTGTTTATTTTTTGTAATCTAACTTGCTCTGCTTTCGTCATGAATTAATTTGCACATACAGGTTGGAAGAGAAGGTTGAAATGGGGGAAGCAAGGATTCAATTCTTTCAACCACTTTGCCACTTTGCTGGCAACTTATTTGTACCAATAACACAGGATCAGGGGAATTTCTTGCATTTTTAAATAAGAAGTTGCATGTTCTTAAGTTCATTCACTTTATAAAGAAACTAAATTGCACAAGCATGTAGTATTATATGGAAAAGGAGGGAGGATTATAGGGGACATTTATCAGATGTTGGCAAATCCCTGTGCGATTTTGGCAATGCTCTGTGATTTGCCTACAATGTTTTTCACTCACAGAGAGAAATGATTTGATTATTTGATTTGATTTTTGATATAATCTTATCGTGTTATGATCTATTGTCTTAGCCAGGACTCCCTTGCAAAAGAGATCTTTGTATCTCAACGGGAACCTATGATAAAACAAAAAACGATGCTAAACTCAACAAATAGGTTGGAATCAAGAAATTAAGGCAAAATAATTTGAAAAAGTGTTTCATGCAGGAGTAACTTAAAACCTCAAGCACTCACACTATACTGTATAAGTTGGCAATGTTTGGATCACTTGCTGAGGCTGATCTTTTTAATCAACCCATCACAAGTCTGTTTGTGCAACTCGGAGTGTGTAGTATATTTAAAATGTCTTAATCAATGAAGGTGACTTCATTTGCATGCCTCATATTTGAGCTTCCCCTGTAATAACTGATATCTTTGGGATATGTCACCTAAATTTGCCTAATGGTTTAACTGTCTGATAAAATGTGTGGATGTCTGCCTGTGCCGTCCCTCTGTCCTTCAGAGGCACTTTGCTACATTTCCTTTCCAGGTACATGCTCATGGGCCACTAAAAGTAGCTCCATGACTCCACTTTTGAGTCAGGGCCACCACTTCAATAACACTGATGGGGAGAAAACCATGAAATGTAAGCAGGCTCAACACATTCAAAATGGAGGCCAATCTTTGCGAGCACATACCTTGTACAGGTGTGTTATTTTGGGTGGAGCAGCCGACGCCAGGAGAAAAGGAGAAGGATGGAGGTGGTGGAGGGGTGAAAGGTGAGTGAACATGGTATACTCTTACATCCTGTCCTGACTGAATTTCATCTGAGAAGACAACATAAACACATCATTCATATTTTATTTTTACTCAGTCACTGAAGTCCACTGGGAGAGTGTGTTACCTGGTAGAAAGTACGGTGGAGGTGTAGGAAATGGCTCATCCACCTTTGATAAAGACTCCATTTCACTTTGTATCATCCAAAGTCTCCGCAGTGTGAAGACAAACTGTGTTGGTGTTTGCAGCCTGTAGCAGTGAGCCTGCAGGTCCACCAGGTGCAACAGAGAGGAGCTAATTGCAGTCTTCTCTGATTGGTTCAGGAACATATGACCCATGAATCAGTGCCTCATTCCTCGAAAGTGATGCAGACTGGATGTGGACGTAAAAAGCTGCATGCAGTGCCCTCATAACTTTTGTCTGTTGTTGGAATAGTTAAGTTCACTTGCACTCACACTAAAGTTGACCACCTGTTATTTCAAAAAGTCACACATTGTTCTTGAAGATATCCTTAAAACCTTCTCCTATAACAGCAATTATTGGAGTTGCACCCCCTGATCTACATCTCAGCCGTCGGGCAAAAAATAGTCTTTGGCTCCCGTCTCGTCGACTGATACTGTTTAAATGGAAAGAGAAATACCCTCCAACTTTTAAATCCTGGCTAAATGATATTATTCATCATTTGACATTTGAGAAAATACGATACACCACAAGAGACAGTGCCCAAAAATTCTATGCTATCTGGCAACCTTTCTTAACGTATGTAGGAAAAACAGATGCTAAGGATATCATAAATTAGAGCTGATAACCCCACGATATTCCAGTTATTTCTTTATCCATTTTTAATTATCTGACTCATTTTTATTATTTATTTTATTTTATGTGTTTATTTCTTTTTTATTTTAATTTGTCATCTCACTATTTACTTTAACCTCTTCCTTTACTAAGTCTGAAGGGTACAATAGGAAATGGGCTCTGTTGGAGCTATGGGGGGATTTCATTGTTCAATAATGAGACATCATTTATGTTTATATGTCTGTTTTTGTATAACTGTTATAAAAAAAACAATAAATAGACCTTGACCACATAAAAAAAAAGTCACGCATTGTTAAAAAGGGCTTATCAACTGTTTCAGGCAGATTTTGACTAAGCGAGGAACTTTGTTGTCATTTGTGTAGAAGTAGCCTACTCTTTCATGGGAACAGAGACATGCAAAACATAGATATAAGACTCGAGGACCATAAAATGACCTCTTTAATTATTCACGTCAAAGCCTTTTCTGTGCATGTTTTCTCTGCTGTAGGAGTTTTCTTTTTAATTTGTGGTGTGTATGTGAGTTCTGGATCTCTGCAGTCAGCCTCAAAGTGAACACTTGACAAACCATTACATCGGCTTCATTTACTAAAACTACAGGTTGATGAAAGTTTAGTCTTTTGGTCTTTTATTTCTTAATTTTCTGACTGATGCTTTGTGAATGTAAAAAAAAACTGTTGGTCAGGCACAAGGACATGGATATAGAGTTTAAACAGGAGGTGTGGAAAATATTGTTTATAAGATAAGTTGCGGGATAATGGATAGTAAAAGTATTTTTTTTTACATTATAATCCATAAGACGCTTGGCCTGATTGAGAGCAATGTGTGCTGGAAATGTAAAGGCCCCTTGGCACACTTTATGTGGGAATGCCCTCTGGTCTTTCCAATCTGGTTCCAAGAGGTGAGAGCAATTGGAGTGGCTGTGATCTGTTTTGCTGTGCTGTGCATGTGTTTATGTTTTGTAGTCTTTCTTGTGTTCTGTATGGTGTATTTTGTTACAGTAGATTAAGCAGAAAAGTACCATGGATGGGAATCCAACATATGTGTATGTGTGTTGTAAATATAGAAATAATTTAAAAAAAAATCTCAATGACAAAAAGCTGGTGTATTTCCCCAAAAAAATATACTTAAGTAAAACAACTATTTTAAAAACAGTACTTTTAAAAATATTCAAAAAGGCACAGAGGTATCCAACAGTGTTGGGCAGTAAAATAACACGTGTAATATCATTCTGTGTATTTTGTTTTTGTCCTTGATCAGTTGTTATTTTGATTACATATGTGCACAGAGACTGCCACTGTAAACCCAGATAAGTTCATAGTACTCCAAATACTACACTATTCACACTATACTATAAGAACTCAAAGTACTTCAAAATATAGAGTTCAAAAACTGTTTTATTTAAGTGTGCTGTATTTAGAAATTGAGAATTGAAAAGAAAAAAATATGACATATTCAATCTTAAAGGATTCTGTATGTATTTCTTTCCATTTTAAGGTTGCAGTAATTAAAAATTATGTAAAGCCTGATAAGTTCATAGTACCAACATTTTTGTGGAAACAGATTACCTAAAAAATTAAGTTAGTTAAATTAATAATTGATACCTGAGTGAGTTAAACTTAATAACAAACTTGTAAATAAGCCTATTAATTTGCCAATATCAGCTGATACCGATGTTGAACTGATGCCATAGGCATCCCTGCGTTACATGGACTCCTGGTTATTAGATTTTTAAGTATCACATTTATGTGTTTTTGCACGTCTAGGTCATATCCTGATTTCACTAACTGCTACGCAGTTATGTCCTAGTTTAAGGAGCCTGTTCTGTAATAAAAGCTGCGATAATGTAAACCCAATATTCTGTTTTCTGACAGGTGATTTCTGCTATTAGTTTCTTTGGGACAGGTCTAATCACTGTCCCCAGGGCCAGGACCAAACTGGATGAGGCAGTTTTTAGTTTCTATGTTCAGCTGTGGAACAAACTACCAGAAAACCTGAGATTCTTTACATCTGAGAACTCTTTTAAAATAGGTCTGGAAACATTATTTACCTCTAACTTATCATAAGGTCAGCTTTTTTATTTGTATTCAGTTTTATCGTATCTGTTCTTTTAATTAAATATGTAGTTATTCATTTTTTATTTTTATTTGTCCTGTTTTTAGTTTGAAATTATACTGTCATTTACTAATTTTACATCTCTAAAGCTCTTAATGTTATAATGTCTTTGTTTTTTACACTGTAGAGCATGATGGATTACTGTATGACTGGTGCTCTATGAATAAAGTTGCCTTGTTTTACAATTTAGTTGTATAAAATAATATCCCACAAGTACTGCGAGGGCCGAGTCATGAAGAGGCCCAAGAAGAGTGAGTAAGAGAAATTGCCCATACTTAATTAAGGCGTTTTTTATTTAACTAAATACTTAACTTTCTTTAAGCAAGAAATGAACACATTTTTTCATTGTTGCCTGTTTTTAACCTCTGTGAGTCTTTATTTTGGTCATATTAATGTTGTTGGTAAGCAGAGCAAGTCCAAATCAGACAACTAATTTATGCCATAAGGCAAGCACTCTACCAAATTACATACACATGTATTTGAAAAAATAATAACCAACAGGGAACTGAACTTTTGATTGAGTAATGATAATGTGTACAGGCGTCCTAGAACCATTCAAGAGCCCTAGCTGTGTCTGTGGGCAGTCCTGCCTCTGAATAAAGCACATTACAGAAGTCACACATTTTACACCAGGGTTGGGAAACTGGCGGCCTGAGGGCCATATGCAGCCCTCCACCCCACTAAACGTGGCCCACCAGTCATTTCCAAAAGTCAACTAATTGTAAACATGAAGAAAACAGTTCTATATAATTGCATATATTGTATTTGTATTATAATGTATGAATATTGTTTCATGACTACTGTTTCATGTTTGATAAACATTATTTTTCCACTTTGAGAGCATCCGAAAGTTTGTAACAGTGCGGCCCTCAGGCTGGGAAAAACAGTTTTATGTGGCCCTTTGGTAATTAAAGTTGCCCAACCCTGGTTTACACAAACTTCACATCTTCGGGAGCCTTAAAGTAAACAAAATAACTGTCAATCAAATCATCTGTAAGGGTGTGGCTTTTAAGGCCCGTGGGAATTTCCAGCTCTTCCCTTGCCCCAAACTTCCTTCTTTTAACTAAGCCCCGTCCACTGCCCTGCTGGTTTTTGTTCAAAGCTATGCACTAGTTGGTGTTGTTTAGTGTGTCAGGAACCGGTTGGGCCGCTTTTGGGTGTTTCCATTTGAACCACTAGAGGAGCTCTTTCGTGCTCGTCGCAGTTGCTGTCCGAGCCCTCCGATGTGGATTTTTGCAGATGAATGTATCAGCTAGCGCGATGATGCTAAGCTAGCTGTCAGCCAGGCATCCACAGGTTTCGCCGCCGAGTTAACGCTGCCGGATGCTCCCGGTCGTATCCTACTGGCCGTCTTGACATTCCCTCAACACTCCCGGACGAATTCGTGTCGACTGCCCAGAGTCCGCGAATTCAGGTCCATTCCTGGTCTAACCTTTTCCCAGCTAGCGTGACGTAGCTCGCCGGCTAACGAGGGTTCACACTCGAAGAACCGGACTGACGAGGTGAGTTAGCACGGAGGCTAGCGGGATTTACAGTGTGGTGGTGGAGGGAGTGACCGTGTTGACTGGTGACTTTACGATGGCCGTTTGTAGTAAAGCGGCCGTTTGTAGTAAAGCGGCCGTTGAAATATTCAAACGGTCTCAGAAATGCTTTATTTGCCTTAATTTTTAAAGCAAGTCTTTAGTTAAAGAAGTATGACCGGGCAGGAAAACAAACACTGACAGCAAGAATTATGTATTTTCTGAAATTAAAAGAATAAAATATAAAAATTTCGGGAATAATGTTATAGTACACTTCCGGGATGTTTTCTTTCATATCTTAAAGAATTTCTGGGGTTGGGTTTCACCTCAAAAATAGGATTTAGTCGATTTTATTCTTGATATTTTTCTTTGTCCGCAAAATAGGTTGCCTGTTACAATTATGTCCTTTATATGTCGACTTTTCTCCCAACATTGTGCTTGTATTCGCCCTTAATTTCTGCTTATGTCAATCATTCGTTTATACGTTTAAAAAACATTTTAACGGGTTCCTCTTGAAGTGAGTAATCTTTGTATTTTAATCGTTCTACCTCACAGCTGTTCTGTAATTCAGAGTTTTTCAATACAAAAATTAATACAATACATTTTAGCTTCATGGAATTCATTGCTATGTTGAGTTTTTAACATCTTCAACTACCAACAGCCACAAACGAGAGCCACCAGTTAACACGGTCACAACCACTGCCGTTACACCGGCACACGGAGAAGCTATCAGTTCGAGTAAAGGCATTTCCCTTCCCAGGAAAACCCGCTGTCTCATATGTGGAGTAGAGGCCTGAGAGTAAATACATTCACATAAACATGTTTATTAATTTTTAAAAACAATAGCAGCCAGTCTACCAGGCCTGTAAAATACCGGCGTACACTTAGCATCAGCTAGCATTTTGATCATATTGCTGGTAGTAATTTAATGCTAGTGTTATCATTAACCGGGTGTGGGGAATAACCTGGTCATGGTAACATTATTGTAGCTGGACAAGCAAGTCAACTTCATGTCAGAAAATTATTTGACCAGGCATGCCATTGGAAGTAAATCGATATAGAGGTCTAAGGATGATGGCTAACATTAGCTTGATATTTTATCAAGCTAACCTGCGTTACCATTAGCTAATTGAAGCCTGTCAATGTAGTACTGCAACCATAGCTTATAAATGGACGTTTTATTTGTAATTCATCTGAACATTATGAATCTGATCCATATGTAAGGGTAATTAGCGCTGTGTTTTCTAGGCTAGCAGGCTAGCGGTTTTATTGGCTATGGGAGCAAAGTTCAGCTGATCTTGTCGCTAGTTGTTTAACTAAGTTTTACTGTGTGACTTGCAGAGTTTAAGGACCACACCCAGATAACAACAACATGTCCCTTCATCAGTTTCTGCTGGAGCCCATCACCTGCCATGCGTGGAACCGCGACAGGACACGTAAGGCTGAAAACATTTCCTCCTGATATGAATGAAATACTACAAACTTGTAGTCTGTATAGGGTTGGGCAACATGGACAAACAATTAAAATGTGATACAATAGTCTGTTCATCGGTGAGATTTTGTATGTAAGTAGATAACAGATAGTAACCACAATACCAGAAATATGTTGTCAAGTTTCAAAGGCACAGTTTGACATATTGAAACCTGTTTGTTGACATGGCAACCAAAATAAAAATCTCAGAGTCTGTTTTTTACTGATAAGACATTGCTTACATATTTTGACACTCTGTCTAACTTTACATATTGGCACGTTTCTGTACATTTTGGCAGTAAATGCTGTAAAATTTCAAAGAGATAGAATCTCCACACGACAGTGATCTGTGGAATTAACAGACAGACAGAAAATTCCCAATGTTGAGGAATATTTTCAATCATGAAAAAGACAGTACTGACTCAATAACACCAACTGTCAAAAATTAGGGTACTTTTCAAGACAGTTCCAACCACTTTTTTTTTTTTTTTAAATGTTGCTTGCGTATTTTTTGCAGTTTGGACAATTTTCTGGAGTTTTCATCAAATTATTAATAGTAAGAAACAGTGTAACATAATATTGGGTGCCCATGACTTCAGTTGTTGTTGGTAGGGTATAAACAGGTATCAGTGTATTTTGACTTTTAAAGAACAAATGATTTTAAAATAAACTGATTTTAAACAAATAAACTGTTGAAAAATCACCATTCGTGTTAAACATGTAAAATCATTCGGTCTTGGTGTTTTTAGCTATGAAACTCTTTTTTTTTTCTTGAGTGCGAGCACAGGCTTGTATTTTTTTTCTTATGTATTCATTGATTGATTATTTCTCTCACCAGTGGCCAGGTGGGGTCAGAAAAAATGTGTAACACTATTTTTATGCAAAAGTAATGGTATGGATCAATTCAATATATATGTTGGTATAATCATAATTATCTTGCCCTCTTATGATCTCTTATGTTATAATGGTAAAAATCAATCCCTACAAAAATAAATATCTATTATTTTATTTTTAACTTTTAAATTTTGATACAATAAAAAAAATGACTGTAATTGTTTTGGTATCACAAATAAGTGTTCAACCAGCAAAACTGGAATTCCCAAGGTTCTCAATATTGTGTAATCAGTTGGCATTAAAGGCTTTAAGTTATAAACAGATTTCTTTATGCTGTGAGAATTGAACAAATGTGGTTTATTGGCAGTACTTTGGTACTGTTGTGTTTTCTTTTTAAGCCTGCTGTATCATTTGGGTTCATTATATGACTGAAGACCTGTAGATTTTTTCCAAGCTTGGAAACTTAAGACTATTCATTAATATTGATTTGAAAAAGTGTTGATAAAGTTTGAAAATATTCAATAAATTTTGCATACATTTATGCAGCCAGGAGTGCAGCTTCAACCACAATATTTATGATATATAAATAAATAGATAAATTGCTACACATTTTGCCCCCCTACCCACCTGACAGGATTACCAAATACTGAAAACTGCTGTAACCCCTGGTGTGTTCTTTTCTTCTCGACAGAAATTGCCATCAGTCCAAATAACCATGAAGTCCATATCTACAAGAAGAGTGGAAACCAGTGGGTTAAGACTCATGAGCTGAAGGAGCACAATGGACACATAACAGGTCCTCCTCAGTCTGTTTCTGAGTGAATGATGTGAAGGGTCACTGTTCTGTGATCCCATGACTAACTCCCTTACTCACAGTGTGTGTTTGGATAATATATATGTTAGAAACATATATAATGAGGTTATGTATGTTTCTAACACATGTGACTCTGAATGATCTCTGGTTAAAGCTAATTCTGCCCTCTAATCTACTGTCTTTAGCTGTTGTGGTCAGTCAATGATTCACAGTTGTGTTTCATTGTGTTTGTAGGTATTGACTGGGCTCCCAAAAGTGACCGTATAGTCACATGTGGAGCTGACCGTAATGCCTACGTGTGGTCTCAGAAAGAAGGGGTATGGAAGCCCACATTGGTCATCCTCAGGATCAACCGAGCCGCTACCTTCGTCAAGTGGTCTCCACTGGAGAACAAGTTTGCAGTCGGCAGTGGAGCCAGACTCATCTCTGTCTGTTACTTTGAGTCTGAGAACGACTGGTGAGACTTTGTTTTACACTCATAAATCCAGGGTAATTAGAGTATTTTTTTCTTGTTTTGAATCAAATGAAAATGCAAAGAAACCCCTGCTCTCAGACTAAATTGCACCAGAACATTGCAGACATGTTTTTGCGTTCGGACAGAGCTCTTTCTCCTTTTAAAGTTGAAGTCTTCAATAAAACATAGAAACATCAACATCCAGTAACAGGAAGACAGGGGATGGGAAGGAGCAGTTGTAGAAGCCAATCAGTAGCCATTTTTAATTTTTATTTTTTATTTTTATTATTTAGATTTATTAATGCATTTATATATATCTGCTAATTGTTTTTTACTTTTTGATATCCTGTATTGTTTTATACCTGTTTACTATACAATGCTGCTGGAATCTTAATTTCCCCGAAGGAGTCTTCCCAAGGGATTAATAAAGTTCTAACTTATCTTATCTTATCTTATCTTATCTTGTCTTATTGAGGAGAATTTATAGAAAATGTTGCATCTGTTTCACACTGAGTATGAAAATACACCTCTAACCACAGTATGGATCTGCTGAATGCCCTTCTGCTTACAAATGAACTTTAAAATCCATATTTTATGTTTAATATTTTACCATCTGAAGCATGTGGCTAAGCAGGCAGGAAAACAAGCTAGGGCCCTGAGATACATAATCGAAATTTTCATAATATAGCACTTCATTACCTGTAAATTTAATCTTAACCTTGTTTTTATCCTGTGATTATTGGATTGTTTAATGGATACCATGAAAGCTGGCTTAATCTATGGAATCCTAAATGTGAAACTGTCTCAAATCAGAAGTCTCAACAGCTAGAAAAAGGTAGCTGCGGATTTAACTCTTGGAACCATTGAGTTGGATTATTTATCTTATCTATTATTTTACAACCTGTGAT
This sequence comes from Cetoscarus ocellatus, assembly GCA_037902135.1. NCBI lineage: Eukaryota > Metazoa > Chordata > Actinopteri > Labriformes > Labridae > Cetoscarus > Cetoscarus ocellatus. The sequence goes on from JBAMNC010000879.1 coordinate 140,149, forward strand.
TTTTAACCCTTGTCCTCTGAGCACCGCGGTTTATCAAAGAAAAGTCACCCTTATATGTTACCACCACACCCACACAAAAAAAGTGATTCAATATTCTCCATAATTAAAATACATTTTTAATATTTTCTTTGATAAATCCAGACAGAAGAGGCTTCCATTCACTCTAACTTAACAAAAGACTTTTGAAGACCATATAGAATTAGTAGGTTTTAAATAAGTCAACATCCTCTATCAGAGCATAGACTGTAGTAGGGCTGCAATATATATATATATATATATATATATATATATATATATATATATATATATTTTATTTTTTTTTTTCCCTGGAGAAACATCAGACATCTCACTCCAGAAGAGTGCAGTCCTAGGAACAGCTAAGATACTGCGCAGAACCCTCAAGCTCCCAGGCCTCTGGTAGAGGACCCGAGCTGAAGAGGATGAAAAGCCACCCACCCCACCGGGGAAAGGGGGGTGGGTGAGAGAAGAGTTTTATATATATATATATATATATATATATATATATATATATATATATATATTTTTTTTTTTTTTTTTTTTTTCTTTTTTTTTTTTTTTTTTTCTTTTCAGATTATTAACTTTTAAAAACACAGGTTATTGAAGCTTAAAGTAGGATTGTTTTGATGCAGAGGGCTACAAAAGTCTGATGTGAGTGGGGGTCCTGCTCACCGTTTTGCATTGTATTGTACTTTATGGTACTAATGTTAATTTGGAGAACATTCATCAAGCTCAGGCTCTTTTTGCCACCTGTTTTGGCATTTAAGCAAAAAAAACTAAAAACATGATTCTGCTGCTTATTGAACACAAATCATTGAGACACTTTTTCATTTTACCACCCAGCCTCCTCCTCTGAGGTAGCTTTATTCTCGTCTTTCTTTCCCTCCATGTTGGTGCTGACAGGACTTCTGTAAGTGAGCAGGGGATGGAGTCGGCTGTTCTATTTTTTATTATTTTGCTTTTGAGGAGAGGAAGAAAAGCATGTAGCCTTGAATTTGTGTCTTGCTTAATGCTATAAAGGCAAAATAACTTGAGCATCATAGTCAATACAATCCAAACTTATATCTTGTTTGAAAATTGATTATTTTTCAAAAACTCCATATATCTCCCAGCCTAAAACTTTAGAGAGAATGCAGAGCTGATAAAAAATGTTGCTGAAGTTCACAGAATTGATAATTTACCAGAGCAAACCTTAAAGCTGTTTTTAATGTTATTACAGTTATTGGATCAGTTTTCTCTGTGCTTGATTTTTTTAACTTAAGAATTTAATTTAGTGGTATTAAAATGTGTTTTTCCAAATGTTAAAGTTAAAATAATTTATTTAGTATCACACTTATGTTTGTCACATGGCTTGAAACGAAAGTGCCATTTTAGGTGACAGAGCAAGATACAAACCAAAGTTTGAAAGATATTCTTCCCTGCACCATCTCAGTCTTCTGTGTTTTACTTTATTCAATAATTATTTGTCCTCAATTTATAAACTGTTTCTTCCAGTAATTTCAATTGAGATTGTGTGTTAGACTGCAGGTCATACAAAAACCTAGAAGTTCTCCAAGAGCACAAACTGCCACCAGGTCATCTCCAGCAATGTTGGGCAAGTTACTGTCAAAATGTTAAAAACTGCCCTGTCTGAAACTGTCCTGGATCCACATTGAGATTCATATCACCTCCAAAATATAGTCAAATCACTTCTCACTAGCATCATGACAAACATTCCCTGAGAAATGCCATTCAAATCTATTGAGTCGATTGAGCCATTAGCAGAAATGTGGAAACTGCCCTGTCTTGCAGTGTAAAGAGCCCTTGAAATAATTTCTGGATCTACATTTGGATTTGGATCAGCACCAAAATCTTACCAGTTCTTCCCTTTGCCGTGATCACCATTCCCTGAAAAAGTAATCAAAAGCTGTTCATAGCTTTTTAAGGTAACTTGCTAACAGTCAAAGGAAGAAACAGAAAAACAGACAAAAACATAACCCTCTCGGCAGAGGCAATAAGCTCAGTTTTGCTAAGCTAAGCTAAAGATTTGATATAGTCTTTCTTTGAAACTTAAGTGATCAAAGAAGAGTATTTAGTTTACCCTCTTATATAAAAAAAAAAGTTTTTTCCCTCATCAGATATGAAGAATTTTTTCTTTTCAAATATTTCAGGTGGGTGAGCAAGCACATCAAGAAGCCAATCCGCTCCACCATCCTCAGTCTGGACTGGCATCCCAACAACATCCTGCTGGCTGCTGGATCCTGTGACTTTAAATGCAGGTGAGATTTGATTAGATAGTATTTAATTAATTAGTTTCGCTATTGTCATCAACTGTGAACTTAAAGAAAGATTCTTTTTCAGCATTCAGTAAAAAAGTTCATATGATTGAAAACCTTTCACCACTCACTCTCTCTCTTTTATTCCTGTTCTGTTTTTTTTTTTTTTTTTTTTTTTTTTTTTTTTTTTTGGCTTTTACGCCCCGTCCCTCCCCCTCGGCCTCCAGGGTGTTCTCAGCCTACATTAAGGAGGTGGAAGAGAAACCAGGCCCCACACCCTGGGGCAGCAAGATGCCATTTGGGGCAGTGTTAGCAGAATTTGGAGGAGCGGGTCTGTGTCTGAGTCTTTTTATGATGTTAAAAATGCTCTTTCATACAGAGTCTTCCGGGCCTCAGCATGCCTGAGTTTTAATGCACCTTTTTGTGTGTTAGGTGGAGGGGGTTGGGTCCACTCGGTCTCTTTCTCAGCCTCTGGTAACCGCCTGGCCTGGGTCAGCCACGACAGCACTGTCACTGTGGTGGACAGCTCCAAGACTGCCAGGTGTGTTTGTGCTCACGCAAAGAGGGATCTGCTCCAGGTTATAAACAGCACTTACAGGGCAGCGACTCATCTTTAAACACACCACAGTTATATTTACTTAAGACTTTGTCTTCAGAACAAATTTTATGGACATTTGAAGCTGAAAATGTGTTTTATAAATGATTTATATAGAGATAGAATTTCCATTGCTATCGACATTTTTATGACTAAAAGAGAGCTCTATTTAGCCTCACTTTGTGTTTTTGCCATCTGTAGGTTGGTGCAAAGTTTTACACCAAATTTTCAAATGAGGTCCAAGGTGTAGCTTAGTGTAGTGGTCCCAGACGTTTTTGCACCACAGTTTTATACAATATGGTAGGGATGCACAACTGGCAGCGATTTTGCTGACATATGAAGCCAATATTGTGGCCTTTAATATGCCATATAATAGCTGTAATATTAGGAAACTGTATAAATGCCACAATGGTTTATCTCATAATCACTTTTTATAAATCAAAGGTTTCATTTATTAAAGAATAAATGTTGTTTTTCTTGCTTCAAATTTGTTTCTACTTCAAATGGGCTGAAACCATGGAAGGAATTGGTCAATTTTAGTTAAGAAGAGACACAAAATATTGGTATTCATTTCGGTATCTGTGGTTATGAATTTGGAAATATCTGCATATTGAATATCTGCAAAAATCCAATTTACTGCATCCCTACAATATAGTTGTGGGCTAGTCATTGCAGGAGAAGTGACGACGTGTACAGAATAACCCTTCAAAACACAGAATCAAATAAACAACATTCACAAGCACTCACTCTGTTTTTATCTGCTGCTTAAACTGGCTGAAAGTCACCTGTAGACACAATAGTTTATTAAACTGCTACACCTTTTGAGCATTGACGAAAATACAAAAAAAAACTATGGTGTACATATCATGCTGATGGTGTGTTTTATCCATAGGACATCAGTCTGAGCGCATGGTACAACCACAGGTTTATTACTTTTTTTGTCCATCGCAGCAGTGACAGAGTCGGACAGCTTGTGTACACTACTCACCTTCGAGCTACACGGCAAATATGCAAGAATCCAGTTATCCTTCAAAATAAAACAGCCTTTGGCCTCTGTTATTCAACAAACAGTTAGACACATTTTTGTTCCTCTAAAGCCCAGTACTGGTTGCGACACTCATTGTTTTTGTTCAGGTTAACCTTACGCCTCCTCACAACACGACTTTATACACTGTCCTATCATGCAAACAAAAATCTAATTATGTTATCTTTTATTTTATACTTTTCAAGAAAAGAGCAACAAAGATTCTCAGAAAGGCCAGCAGCAGACTAGGGCGGGGTATTTCCAGCAACCTCATGATATGATATGTATCCTCATACAAAGGCTGTGTTGTGATGCACCTAAATTGTGGACATTAACAACACCTTTCATAGAGTACCCAAAATTTTCACCTTTTATGTAAAAACAAAAACAGCAAAGACACAGCTTAGACTCCAAAAAATTCAGGTCTTGACAGATCTTAGACACACTTCAAAATTTGGAAAGTGAGCAGCATCTTGTAGTTTAGCTAAATTACACCTTTTGAATGTTTGTGCACTACTCCATAGATGATCTTACCAAAGGAGTATTTTACATCTGCTGTCACAGCATTTGCAGCTGCATCGATTCTCTCATTTCTGAATTGATACATGTTTCTGCAGGGAGAATCTGGCATTGTATTGCTGTGTTGATGTCTCTAGCACAGGCCTCCTGCAAATTGATCTTAAGCCAGTTCTGTACAGAGGGCCTCATGGTCTGACCATGGTCTTATCTGCTCCCAGCCTGATAGATGAATCTCTGACATGTTTGAAATTTTGATCATATGACATCAAACCCTTTTTCCAAGAAAGTTTGTTTTTTTCTGACTGCTCCCTCACAAACTGTAGAGCAGCATCCAGAAGCACCATGGCAACAGCAGAGATGTCTGTCTGATGTGTCTTTCTCTTCTATTATAAGAGCCTGTGTCCACAGCCAGTGCTTTTCCAGCTGGAAGCATCTTAGCTTCAGTTTTAAAACACTTTTCACCTGCACTTAATATTGCCAGGTTATGAGAGCTGGCTTCCACTTTTCTTGGTACTTTCAGAAAGGCTGTTCAGAACAAGTCCACGTGCTTAACGTTTGCCTTTATTTTGAGGATTAAAAAAAGTCAAGTAGCCATGTCTTACCATTGATAGCAGCTGAAGACCTGGAAAAAAAGTTCTCTTAAAATTAAGAGTCAGATCATTTTCACATGTTGACAGAGCAGACTTTAGATGTCCTTCTTGATTTTGGTTAGACAAAGAGGGAGACTTGATATTGACGAGTGCTGGGCTCTTCCGAAAGTTGGGCTGTTTGACTGAGAGCATTGGGAGGGGAGCAGCACAAAGTAGTTATCAGAAATGAGAGCCGCAAGCACAAAAAACTGGTCAAACAGCCTAAAAATTCGTACAAGCCAGAAATATCTCTGGAGCAACAGCTGACATGGAATATAAGTTATGATTTTGATTTTGATTTCTACTCGTTGGTTGCTGTATTTTATAGTTTTTGTGTGCATGCATGACCAGAAATGAAGTCACCTTCATGGCACAACTTTAACATTATTTTCATATGCTGACCTAGTGTTTAAAGGGTGATAGTTTCTTCTGCATTCATTGAGTTAGACCGAGCGGTCTGCCTGGTGGAGCAGCAAGAATACAGTTGGGCTGAGCATTTGGAAGTTAATGTTTCAGGTTGAAGGTCATACATGGTCATTAAAGGATTTGAGCAATTGTTCTTTCAGATATTTTAGATAAATACCCCGTAACTCGAAAATGATGGACAGTGCCTGAGGGTGTGATCAGGTGTTGGAGTGAGTTCATGTGCAAGAATCTTCCATTGATGGATACACTTTCAAGGTTCTCACTGTAGACAGATGAAGTCTGTGAACTATTTGAACCAATTCAGGTTATATCTGTCAGACTTTGATGCAGAATACATTCTTGATTTAATATTCAATCACTCGCCATTTAAGTTTTATATTAAAATCGGGCTGCCGAGGTTCTTGTTATGCATTAAGCGTCACAGACTGTAAAGATTAAATAATTTACATGCAAGACAGATATTGTCTACCTCAAAGACAGATGGCTGAGAAACAAAGTATCTTATGTTTTTGTCCAAGAATGACTGGAAATAACCTTTTATAGTAACAAGCCTAGTCCCCCTGCGAGTATAAAAACAACTGTCCTGGTATGTAGGGTGAAGCTGTGAGCTGCTCAGATGAATCAAAAGCTATGAAAGAACTGTTGTGATATAAGAAGTGCTCTGCCAAGGCATTTCTGACATTGTTATCTGAGTTATTATGTGAAATGTTGAAAACTGCCCTATTGCGCAATGTTAACAAATTCTTTAAAATAATCCTGTATACATGTAAGGGTCCAGATCAATGTCAAAATCTAATTAGCTCTTCATTGTGCCATGACCAACATTCCCTGAAAATGTAATAAAGTCTGTTCATAACTTCTGGAGTTATCTCACCAACAGACAAACAAAACTGATAAACGCTGGCAAAAATATAACCTCCTTGGTGGAGGTGATGAAGGTTGAAAATGATGAGTACGTCTGTGGAAGATGTCTGAAGATAGCTTTATTAATATTTCTCAACATTCAATCCTGACTCTTCTCGATACATTTACACTCACATCACGAGCATTGGTCATTCACCATTTACAGTCAGTTGGACAGAAGATCTGAAATTTCAAAGTGTCTTTTATACAGTTATACAATCTGAAACTCCACAAAGCATCATGAATAACAAACTGTTTTCTATTCCTTTACCAACAGCATTGCCAAGTCTGCAGGAAATAGTTAATGACTGAATGAAAATCCTTAAAAATCGATGATATGTAGATATTTATTTAAAATTCTGCTGTTGGTGCAATTTCCCAACACTTTGTTAAAAGCTGAAGTGTAAAATTCAGAATATACTTTCAAACAAGCTGGAAGGGTGATGATTATGGAATTAAGTTTAAAGATCAAGATCGTGAAGAACAGAAGCAGACGACTGAACAGTGAAGGTTAATCTATTAAATTGAACATTTAGGATGGTTGGAGGGATTACTCTTTCAAATGAACAGACGAGAAAATGCTTTCAATAACTCAAATATGAGTAATCTCTTACATAAAATCATAATCCCTTCCCACATAGTCATCAAAAAGCAATAAATCACATTAAAAACACCAAACGTTTAACTAAATAACTGCTTCTGTACTGCATGATAACACTAAGACATTGTTTTATGTGTTGTTGTTCCGTGCTGTAGTCTGTACAGTATTTTTGATATTATTTATCTGCTTATGTGGCAAAAAAGGTGTGAGACATAAAGATCAGGTGAACCAGATCCAAGGCTACACTTACATAATGACAGGCTGTTGTCAATAAATTGCAGGTGACATGAATTGTAGGCGGTTATTGAGACAAGCTCAGACTGGAAACATCAAAACCAGACAGCACAGTTTTTTGTTCTGCTCTCATAACTGTCATATTGTTTATGGTAAGCTTCTCTAGGATCAGACAGGCAAGTGTTTTTAAGTATAATAATTCAAATTGACTCTCAGGTTGTGATTAATTTGTGTTTCTTTGTATGTTTAGCCCTTCACAGTTGAAGACTGAGTTCCTCCCTCTCCTCAGTGTCATTTTTGTTTCAGAGAACAGTCTAGTAGCTGCGGTAAGAAACAAATAACCTCATCATCGCTTGTTTTTAATGTAAAATGTTCAATAAAAAATGATATACTCAAGTCACTGTCTTTGTCATCAGGGCCATGACTGTTGCCCCATGCTGTTCCGCTGTGACGATGGTGGCGTGCTGACATTCGTGTCAAAGCTCGACCTCCCCAAGCAGAGCATCCAGAGGAACATCTCGGCTATGGAGCGCTTCAGGAACATGGACAAGAGAGCCACCACCGAGGACCGCAACACTGCCCTGGACACACTTCACCAGAACAGCATCACGTGAGTCACATACAACGGGATCAGTGCAGGGAAGAACCAGGAGAATGAATGAAGAACACATGATTTTGTTAGGATTCATTTCAGCCGCATTCACACACTGAGGTTATAGCCAGCTTCTGCCAACACATCAAGAAGCGTTGAGCTAAGCCAGGCCACACAGAACTGAGGTGGGCGATGCTTATGTTTGTGGGGGACGTCAACATATTTTACGGATATTTAAAAACTTATGATGTCTGAGCCAATGCAAGAATTGAACTCCTCTTACCTTTGCTATCCTTAGTTACAGCTGCGTTTGTCTCTGTTGCCGAACGTGGGACCTTTTCGCTCATAGTTTAACTTAGATCCAGCTACTTCCTCCTTCAGGACTGGACTCCTGTTGTAGCATCTTTCTTTCTCTAGGCATGGCGTTAGAATACTGAGGCTAGCTGCACATGGTGAAATATCCGACTGCTTTATATGGTGTCCATCGTCACCCAATGAACACCATTAAACAATTTTTGATTGTTTAAAAATTCGTACACATTCAGTCAAGGGGCCGTCAGGAAACATCATGCTCCATCAACACAAAGCTTCTCTGCTTTAGATACATCACGAATGTGTGAATGCCTCTTTACTTTCAGGAGGAAAACATTCAGCAATAAACTCCATCTTGAATAATCAATTACTGTTGAGATTAAAGTATTCTGTTTTTGTTTTTTGCCATTTTACACTGAGATTGTTGAGGTCCTAGGCCTGATGATGTTATAATTCCTTACAAAAAAGATAAGATAGAGAGGCACATGCCTTAGTTGCTGCTGGATCCGAAAGGTACAAATGTAACTAGAAAGCACATCACTGTTACATCCATGAGCAATAGTTCCATGATAAAGTTACCATCATAATATGATCCCTTGACCCTGAAAACCCATACCTAGCACTCAGAATCAGATATCATTATTTGTTAGACAGTTATTGAGCAAAAACGCTTGTTCGCGAATGGCGGTTATCCAGATCACCACCAAAATCTAATCATTTTTAAGTTGGGCCATTACCAACATCTCCTGAAAATTTCAGCCAAATCCGTCCAGTCGTTTTTGCGTAATCTTGCTAACAAACAGACAAACAAACAAACATACGCTGGCAAAAACATAACCTCTTTGGCAGAGGTAATAAACACAAAGAGATCTGCACAGATCTGATTTCATTCAGCTACAAGTGACATTTTGTGCCATGAAGTGCATACATCATACTGTTTGTTAGGTTAAAAAAAATCTCCTTTTCCCTGCTGCAGCTGGTTTTACATAAGCAGGGGCTTATTTATACCAGATCTATTATGAACCAAAAAAGAAGCACATTTGTCAGGGCGCACACATTTGATTTTAATAAGAAAGCCACATTAATGTTATCCAAAGAGACAGCTGTTTAGAAATGTCAGGATTTTCTCAATTTAACATTTATAGTTACTTAACATCGGCAAGAACAAAAAAAGCTTCAACCAGAATGTATAATACCAGTTTTATACAATTAAATCAAATGCTTTGATTAATAGGCAATTATATAAGCTTGAAACAGAATTCAGACCGACTGAATTTGGTTTTATTGTGAATGTAGCACATTTTCTTTCTTTTTTATCCTAATATAATTTACATAAATTCAACTTTTTGTTTTCAAATACATTTAGTGATGCATCTAAAACAGCACACATTGACTGGCGATGCAGCCAATGGAGGCACTTTCCTTAACCTGAGCTCTTATTGGCTGAAAATCATGCGTCCCATTGCTCGACTTTCTGAAGGTTAAATACCAGGAGGGGGCGCAGATGACTAAAAGACTCGCAGACAGCTCAATTAACATGATCCTGCAGGTTTTTAAGTTTTTTTTAGAGCCAATTTTAACTTAAAAAAAAGGAAATAATAATCAAAACAGATATTCAGATAAAAAATCAGTATGGGGCCCATTCCTAGCTCGATTGCTGGATATGAAAGAATGACACTACCTATCTCTGCATAATGTTTTATGTGGTTCAAATACAGGATCTATACACTATGTCAACTTCCTAGGGTGCTGTGTTTTTGTTTTTTTCTTTTTAAGTTTTGTGATTTATGTTTTGTGTTGTAGGTCTGGCTTGATTTTATGTTGTTGCTGGATTGTAGACTCCTTTATATTTATATTCTTATTTTATTTTCTTGTTTGTAAAGAAAAAGGAAAAGAAAAAAAGACTGGACAGACTGTAATAACGTAACGTAATTTCTTTGTATATGTCTGAACAAAGGATCAGTTAAAAAAAAAAAAAAAAGAAAAGAAAAAAATCAGTGCGTCTTACCAGCTATGTAAAATAGATTTAGCTTGTAAAATTAATTAATGGAAGCAACTCTACCTCTGCAATCTTCAGCTTTAAGAAGAATCAATAAAAGGCTATCAATATCAATAAATATAAATAAATCCAGTCCCTTATCTTGGTTCTGTCTTATCTGGTCAGTGCTGTATTTTAAATTGCATCGTCATTATTTAGATATGAAGCTTCTTCACTCATTCAAACTGTTAAATATGTGATTATTTCTGCCTCTCAGCCAAGTGTCTATCTACGAGGGAGACAAAAGGGATTGTCGCAAGTTCTGCACCACAGGAATCGATGGAGCAATGACTATTTGGGACTTCAAGGTACGAACACATTCAAACACACAAATCTGCTAAAGAAACTCCTCATGGACTCATTTTCAGCTCTGACTTCTCTTCTCTGTGCAGAGTCTAGAAGCTTCTATCCAGGGTCTCCGCATCATGTGAAGAAATCTTGTGAATGAATGAAGAGACACTGCGGCCTCACTTCTCCCCCTCGCCCTCCTCCTCCTCCCTCCTCACCCCCTCCTGCGACGCAGCCAGTAACACACACAACTGATCACTTTAACGAGTGTCTGCTGAAGCACTGATCAGACCAGAACACACTCTCCAGGGTGTGACAACACTCTCAAACACACACACTAAAGTAAACAAACACTCGCACACACACAGACACACTCTGAGCTGACGTGTGACATCACTGTTGATTTTTTTTTGTTTGTTTTTAAATGAAGGTTAACCAGGTGTCAAAGTGAGAAGGTCCTCTGACACGTATTAAAACGTGACGTGAAATGTGTGTTTTTATGTTCTCTAACCTCCTGTACCAAAAGTTGAACACTAAAAGGTGCGTTTTATCCAAAAATCGGACTGTATGACTCCACAGCCGCACCTGAACATGAGCTCTAAATATCAGTCTGCAGTAGATCAGAGGCTGTGATGTTTGACTTCTTTGGAGTTGATTCTCCAGCAGGTGAAATCATGTAGATTTAGACCAGGTTTTTGATATTTGGAGCTCATGTTTGCTGGTCAGCTGTAGTGAGCTGTACAGGATCTGATGGTGGAGAGAGAAAGCAGCTGTCTAAACTCTGTGCAGAGTCACAGCTGTGCAGTACTAGGCTCTGTAGCTACTTCACTTAACCACATGAGATGGAGGATTTCTATGTAACTGATCATGAGGTAGACATGAAATAAAGATGAAATACATTTACAGTACACAAGCTCTTCGACTGCTCTCTTCCTTTCTCTCTGACTCTCACAGAAACAGGGTTCCCACACATCCTGAAAAACCTGGAAAACAAACCAGAATGTCCTGGAAAACCTAACACTTACCTGGAAAGTTATTCAGCAGTGTATCTGATTTGATGTTGTAAGTCCCAAAACAGACGAAATTGTCACCTACAAGGGATATGCTGACATTTTTTTTTCTTTTCGTGTCTTGCCTCACTCCCAAGTCCATGACAAGCAGATAGGCACCATTCTTGCGATTGTGTGTGCAGTAACAAGGAAGAGACAGGCAAGCTCACCCACGGCTAATTACCTTAGCTCAAACACTGGGAATCGATGGGTGGTGTTAGCCTACCTCTGCCTACAGTCATTCTATTTAGCCAGTTAATGTTATTTTCACATTTTTCATGAAATGAGGGTTTCCGACCAGTTTAGCTTTCACAGTAAAACACAAACTGAAAGCAATGACAGTGAAACAGACAATAAAGCCGTCTGCTTTGAGAAAACATCAATCACAAATCAGACGAGAATCTAATTTTTCCATAATGAACATCATCACAAGGGGCAGATCATATAAGATTACTCTTATTCCTGCACCTCTTCATTTATTAGTTTTGCTTTTTGCTTGTTTGTATTGAAGTGCTTTCTTTATTAACAAATAAATTAAACATTGGATAAAATAAAATAAGCTGACCTAAAATTTACTAAAAACAAGTCACTTTTCAGGAGAATTAAAGCATTTCCTTGTTTCTTACCACCAATATCCTTTACTGACTGTTACTAGCAACAGCTCCAGTTACCATTATTCTAAGAAAGATCTTTTTCAGGATTCCTGTAGATTCTTCACTGGACCTGAATTTGATTTTTTTGTAATTTAAGGTCTAGAAGTGTCCCAGAAAAGTATCACATTCATTCTCTTAAGAAGAGATCACTGTCTTAAATCTACTCTACCCTCTCATTAGCTTTACATGCTTCTTTAATTACAAATTAATCATTCTGTTGATTGGTTTTAAAATGAAAATTCAGCAATACAGGATGACTTCCCTGTTTGGTATTGGGCACACATTCAGCCGTTAATGTCAGAAAAAAAAGTGCAGATTCAAAGAAATTCGATTTAAGATGAAAACTTAAGCATGGTGAACAAGGATTAAAGGCTAAGATTTGAAACATGTTTAAGATAAGATATCCTTTATTAGTCCCACAGGGGGAAATTCCAAAATTGTTTAGGAAAACATTGGGACAATAAAGTCCATGCAACCAAACATCTGAGAAGTTTGAGACCATAAAGGATGAAAATTGTGTTAATTTGCCTTAAAAACATCTTAAAAAGTCATAAACTTCATGCTTAAAGTTGTGCAGTAGCCCATGTTGGATATGTTATTCATTGCTCTGTTATAGTTTTCAGAGAAAAGAAGAGGAATATTAAGGATATACACTGGTAAACACAGAAAAGATCTAGGAAAAAGGATGTCTGACAAAGTGGGGGGATAACCAGTTTGTCTGTGAGACAGCAGAATTCAGCTTATATTTGTTTTTTTTCTTATATATCTGCAATCAAACTCCCTTTGGTTGTGTATAAGGCTTTTCCTGGACAGCCAGTGGTTATAAATGTGTTCCAGATTTATTAACTTAAGACCGGCGTCATGCCCTCAGTGATTTGGTTTCGTACTGATTAGATGAAAAAGATGTTTCCAGTACACGCCCTTAATGTAAGTAAGTGGTTCTTTGCAGAGCTTTTGAAAGTGTTCTTGGGTAAACATCAGCCTTTGTACATCAGTACTGATCCTGAATGATGGACTGTAATGATTTTTTTGTTTGTTTTCCTGTACACAGGTCTAAATGCCTTCAACCATGTGAGTAAGTCTATGAGGCTGTACCCATTTTATTATCATTATCATTATTATTGTTATTATTAAAAGCTAAAATCAGTAGACTAACAGGTATTTGTTGGTCTGTTATGTGACACCTGAAGTGTTTTTTCCTTTACTGAGAAGATGGAACAAAAGGACAAAGTACAGTTATGTAGGTTGCTGTTGGTTTTTTGGACAATGACTGAATGAGAGTGGGGAAACGGGGCATCTTTTCTAATGAGATGTTTATCGTGACATAAAACATTAAGGAAGTTTTTTCCACATTAACATGGTAAGTTAATGTAGGCGTAAAGATTGGCGACCTACATTTATGCATACCAAAATCTGCTCTTATCTCAGGCTGGTGTGGAGTGGACGAGAAAGGTGATGTTCAATGATGTTTGCTGTGAAATGGACATGGAGTGAACATTTTGAACGATCAGTAAAGCTTAGCAAAATGTTCCTCCTAAATCCAACACGGATCAAGAAACATCTTTATATCCGTTAAACTGGCACACATGACTCTTAGAGGAGAAAAAAAAACTACCCAAAGTTTTGTCTGACTACATCAAATGGTGAGAGACTGTGATAACAACATCCAGGCAACAAGAACAGCATTCAAATCACAGTCCAGCAAAAATCCATTATCACAGTTTTCCTTTTTGTAGTTTTAATTTTTTTGAAGCATTGCATTGCTGAGCTACCAGCAAGAAGCCCCTGCAAAGTCCCATTGTTAAAAAAAAAGACCTGTGCCGAAGTGGTACAATTTGCCAAAGAACGCATTGACTGGCCTGAAAAGAAATGGCCAATATTTTGTGGACTGATGAGAGTAAGATTGTTCTTTTTGGGTCTAAGGGCCACAGACAGTTTGTCAGACGACCTGAAAACACTGAATTCAAGCCACAGTACACAGTGAAGACAGTGAAGCATGGTGGTTCAAGCATCATGATATGGGGATGTTTCTCGTACTATGGTGTTGGTCCTATTTATTGCATACCAGGATGGATCAGTTTGAGTACATCAGAATACTGGAAGAAGTCATGTTGCCATATGCTGAAGAGGAAATGCCCTTGAAATGGGTGTTTCAACAAGACAATGACCCCAAACACACCAGCAAGTGAGCAAAATCATGGTTCCAGACAAACAAATTCAAGTAATGGAGTGGCCAGCACAATCCCCAGACCTTAATACCATAGAAAACTTGTGGGCTGACATAAAAAATGCTGTTCATGAGGCAAAACCAATCAGAGCAATTGTGGAACGTAGTACAATTGTCCTGGGCTTCAATACCTGTTGACCGGTGCCAGAAGTTGGGAGGCTCCATGCACCACAGATGTGAAGCAGTTATCAGAAACCGTGGTTATGCAACTAAATATTCGTTAATGATTCTCAGGAAAATTGAATCATCAAGCAATTCTTAGTTTATAATTGGGATGGGATTGGGATGTATACATGTTGTTGTTTAAAATAAAAATAACTTGGCAGACATTTCTGGATCAGTACATGGCTTTGGTTCCAAATAATAAGATCAATCAATAAACTGTTCAGTAGCAGCAAACAAAGTATGTGGTATTCACAATTGTGTTAAACTACGTGTCATTCAGGACAACTGAGCCGTCTGTGCAGTGCAGTGAAGGTAAAGTGACAGTGTGATGGGAAACAGGAGTTATTTACAGTACAGTACCAGAAACAAAAGTACTTTGAAATATAATGTAATATACAAACAAGCAAAATAACATTACAAACTCTGTAAAGTAGAATAAATAAGTAAATAAATAACTAATATGTATCCATATATATATATATATATCCACATATTTAACTAAACAAACATATACATACATTTATACCTGCATATACATGTATACATATACATACCTACACATATATACATCCCAACATTTGCACACACTCAGACATACATGTATACATGTATCCAAAAGGGGTGTAAGATAAAAATAAATAAAAATAGTAATAATAGTAATACCAAGCATGATGCAAAAGGAAATATGACACTGAAAGATTAAAAAAGATAATATAGAGTAACAAGTAAATAAATTTGTAATAATCTGGAAAAATAAAAATAAATAAATAAATTCATTAATTTTTAAATCTATTGTTTTACAAAAAAAACGAATACATGGCAAAGCACATTATTATTTCTGGATTAAGATGTCAGATTTTAGTTATTTACTTGCATTCCTGAACAGAAAATTTAGTTTTAGTGGTGTAATGTTATGCTTGAATAATTTCTTGCTTCTCAGTGAAGCCCAGTGAGCGTCTTAAATTTTGGTATAAAAAGGTGAATTCAGTCTAAAATTCTTCATTCCTGTTCAAAGTGTTTGTCCAATGACGATAGCATTTTTTAGTTTTGAACAAGTTTTTGAAAGATTTCTATAATATTTGTGTTTACTTGTTTGTATGACAGGTGGTCTAAGCGCTGTATGTACATATGCTGGGGGCCCATAGTGATACCTGTACACAGGTCCCACAGTTTCTGCTGGTGCGTCATGCACCTTGTCAGGACTTTTCTAAGTGAAGAAGTGCACTGCCCCGGAAAACGAAACCAGAGTTTGACCTCTCTGAACCAACCCCTTTTTATATGGCGTACAATCAATACTTAATGGTTAAAGTTAAGCCTGCCTTTACTACCTGGCAGTCATTTTCCTCTCAATATTAAACTAGAGTTGGACAAAATGAGTGAAAACACTGGCACTGACAGAAGAATCCTGCCTGTAGCAGCACACAGAGCTGTTTTCACAGTTTTGAAAGAGTTGGGAGATCTTTTGGGATATCTGCACGGCTTTCAAAAGGAACTGAACTCAAAGGCCTGAAAAAAAGCTTTAGTAAATGAGCTGAATAGTTCACTTTTTTTCTGCTGTAAGCCTTCTTCTCCTCTCCACTTCTCTCCCCGCCTCTTTTTCCTCTTTCTTTATGCAAAAGTGTCCACAAGTCCCTCCCCTTTCTCCTCTTTTAAGCTTCAGTTTTTTTCCTCTCCCCCTCAGTCTCTACCTCCTCCTTTTGTATTGTGCCAATGATCCTCCCCTCAGCAGAGGAACTTTTTCCTTTAAGTGTTTGGATAAAAAAAGGAAAAGTTTGCTCCAGTTCTCATATATTTTTGAAAAGCTACACCCATAACTTTTTTTCTGCCCTCTTTCAGCAGATGCAGACTTCCTGAATTTCTCCTCACTGAAACCTCCTCCTGTGTCTCCCCCCTCTGACCTCCCCTCCGTCCCTCCCTCTTTCTCTTCAGCTCAGCCTCTCTCTTCCTCAGCTCACTCTGTCGTTGGCGTTCGCGTTGACTGGCCAGAGTCCGCGAGCTGAACTCCACCACCACCTCCTCATCTCTGCCTGATCCTCCACCGTCCTTTGCCTCTCCCTTTGTCTCTCTCCTTCTCTCTCTCTGTCACTGCAGCTCCTCACACATACATCTTGCTCCGGCCCTGGGGGTAAGTAGCCTAGAAAATATTTAACAGTTGACTGCTCAGACATGACACACACACTTTATGGTCATTTCAGGGAGAAGTTAAAAGTGTGCAACAGGCACTTTTGAGCTCGGACACAGAGAGCAGAGAGGGGATACTTCTGTGATGGAGAAGTTTGTCTTCACTTCCTGGGTGTGTGCTGTTGTCCTCAACTGGTCTAACTTTGGATTCCACCACCACCCTCAGAATGGAAAATATAGACCTAAATATGAGAAATATCTTAACAGATAAATTAAAATGCTGCAGTTTGGACCTTAAAGGGGACAGAATTTAACAAAGAGACAGAACAAAACAAACATAATTCCTTAATTCCTTCATATTTGTGCAAAATTGATGTCACTTTGAAGAGCAAGTGATGATCATGAGACCAGAACTCTCGTGACTTACAATCACAGGAAACAACTGAGTTCATCGGACACGAAGACTGTCACTTTTCCCCCAAACGAAATTTCAGCTGTTTTCGAGAGAGGGTCCTGCTGAGGAGGATGTGGCCGCACGGTGCTGAGCACTTTACAGAGCTGCACTGGACTGCAATGCCTACTCTTCCACTGCTGCTTTTGATTGAGAAGGATTTTTCTGTGGATGAGGAGTTGGCCAGCTGCTTTGTACACAATA
This sequence comes from Cetoscarus ocellatus, assembly GCA_037902135.1. Taxonomy (NCBI): domain Eukaryota; kingdom Metazoa; phylum Chordata; class Actinopteri; order Labriformes; family Labridae; genus Cetoscarus; species Cetoscarus ocellatus. The sequence continues at coordinate 157,453 of JBAMNC010000879.1, forward strand.
GAGACCACCTGGTCTTGTTTATTATTTTTCATTCGGTGGTGTGGAGCCCAAAGAGCTTCCATGTAGCCCTCCTCCGATGTTTTGGTGTCCATATTTCCCACTCATAGTGGCTCTGCCTGTCCGGTGTATTTTCAAAATGTCCTTTTCTCGTTGTTGAGGTCAAGAGAGCATCATGGATGTATGAACAGTGGGGTTGCGCTCTGTTGGATCAGGCGGTTTACTGCTGCTGCACTGCATATTTTCAATTCAATTGTATTTTTACAGTACAAGTGAATTTCCCCCCCAATTTCAAATGGATATTGAGGTGACAGCCCTGAGGGAATTTTTACAGAGTTTGAAGAAAATCGCTCAAAGCATCATTGACTTCTCAAGTTCAAGGATGAGGATGAAGATGAGGCTCCATGGCCTCCAGCCTTGACCTATGACCCCCAAAGTCTATTCTCGTAAACCTGATATCAGAGTGGATAATCAAGCTAAGTTTAAAGAAAATCTCTTTAATTGCTGTTGAGCCATCGTGTTCAAAAGCAGTGATAAACATGAGGCTCCATGACTCTGATCTTAAGACTATGATCTCCAACATTTAACATTCAGAGAGGACATTCTTACTACATTTAAATATTTACATATTTATGTATATTATTGAGTTATCTTGATCACATGGAGAGGATGGTCATGGGACTCTTCAACTTCAGACTCTCACCTGGGTTTATTAAGATCATGTGTTTTTTTACAATCAGTGATAAACTCAATCAAATTCAGACAGCTTTATTCTTATTTATTTATTCCTATTTACCTTTTGAACAAATAGTTTGTTGCAGCTTGTACAAAAAAAACCAGAAAAACTCTTAATGGCATACAACAATTGAAGTTAAAAATACAAAAACAAGGCCTAAAACCATTCACTGATAGAAATATAATGATTTATAAAAAAAAATCAGACGTGATCTAGACAATAAAAGATTAATTAAAAAAACTGATCATTCTGATAAAAATGTGAAACAGCAAGGACAAAAGGCATTAGGGAGGAATGAAAACCTTTAAAAGCAAAGGAACATTGAGTTATATTAATGTGAACATGGAGCTTCATGACCTTGAACTTTGACTTATGACCCACAGCCAGTTCTGTTAACTGAACTTAAAAAAAGCTCATTAGATTAGGCCTTACTGTTTTCATCTGAGTGCATTTTCTTGAAAATATTTTATGATCAATTCTGACAAAAGCTTAACTCTGCTTTGAAGGGTTTTTCAAAATGTCCACTCCGATTTAAGACTAAACTGGAGGTCAAAGGTCAAAGCGATCATCGTGTTTAAGTCTAGTTGTGAACATCATGATGGTGAACTTCAGAATAAAATGAAAAGATTTTGGAGGTCAAAGGGCATTAATGGTGATCATGTTTGATTCGTTAGGTTCTTAGAGAAATGCTCTCACTCATCAACAGTCTGCATTCGTCTCTCGTCTCACCAAAGCTGGAGAGAACAGTTGAGTTTGTTTGGGGTGGGGTCTGCTGTACCCTTGACCTGCATCATTCCTCTCATTCCTCTGGTGTCTGGATTTCATTAACTCAACATGAGATAAGTTCTGAGGGGTTTTCAGCGCTAAAAGTTCCAATGGTGGTGTTTTAAACCTCTCAAAATGCCTTGAATCAACTCTGACTATCTTAAAGTTGAAATTTGATTATTCTTAGTAGCTTTTCTGCACACTTCCCCTTCCTCTCTGGTTCTAAAGTGTAACAGGTCTCTAACTTCTCTTTCTCCAGACTTCCCTGTTCAGCCCAGCAGCTGCTGCTTCCTCACACCACTTCCTGATCCCCGCTCTAACTTCTGATTGGCCATGGCCTACCATAGCTTCCTCCTGGAACCAATTAGCTGCCACGCCTGGAACAAAGATCGCACCCGTGAGTCTGCCTCGCTGCCTCTGATTGGTCGCTTCTGTTTCTCTGAGTCTCCTCCATAAACACGTCAATGGCAGACATCATGGAACATCTTACTACACCGAGAGCCAGTGCAGAGGCGGTTTGACTGCAAGAAAAGGGAAGAGACTGCCTGGAGCCTCAATATGTAGTCAGTATGAGGGTTAGATAGTTTCATTTTTCATGTCAAGTAATTTACTTCAAGCCAAACAGACAAGACAACTACTAGCCAACAACATAAAGACATTACAACAACAGACAAAACACATAACAAGACAACTACCTTGGTTTGAATGGGGATGGAAGCAGCAGGGCTCATCCGTTTGCAACCCCAGTCAACCAAAACAACAAAAACGAACCACATTTAAATGGCTCCCTTCAACCCTCTATCTTAAGCAAACAAAACAAAACTCAGGACTGCTGGTAGGCCATTTCATCCATCTGATAGCCCCCCTCTGTAGGGATGAGTATTTTTGAGGATAGAGCTCGGTCCCAGAGTGTGGAGATATGGGATTACCACTGGTTGCATGAGATTGCCTCCAACGATGACAGGCCTTGTTTTTCCAGTGAGGGAGATGCTGACCCACACCATCACACTGCCTCCGCCAAAAGATGTTACTTTTTTGGCTGGGTTATCAGCATAGTGTTCTCCACGTCTTCTCCACACTTCCCCCCCAGATCCAACTGCCATAAGCAGAATCTGGACTCATTGCTGAACATAACGTTCCTCCACATGTTCAGGTTGAAGTGCACGTGTTGCTGACAACAGCACAAACAGGCCTTATGGTGAAGGGCAGCCATGGCAGAAAGCTGTCGACCATATCATCCTGCAGATCTGTAGAAGACTGCCTACGGTTCCTAAGGGCTGGCAGGGTGAGGAAACTGTCTTCTTGTGGTGTCCTCTTCTTTGGACGCTCACTTTGTGGCCTGTCTCAGACATCCCCCGTTATGGAATTTACTTGGCACTTGATTGTCGGCATCTGGGGGCACCAGAGATTCAAAACAAGAGTCAACAGCAACAACAAATGACATTGGCAAGGAAGATTTGGCTAATTTTTAATGGGCACAACCCACATACTCAGCTCTGTTGTTGTTCATCCCACAAATGCATGATCCTTACAAATGTGGTACCATTTAAATGGAAATAAACAGGCTTTCCAAAGGTATAAGATTTATTGCCAAGACCATTGTTGCATGCATTTTAGACAGTGTGTAGAAGTTTGCCTCTGCCAAGGAGGTTATGTTTTAGCTGGCGTATGTTTGTTTGTCTGTTTATAAGCAAGATTACGCAAAAGCTACTGGACAGATTTTGCTGAAATTTTTGGTAGATGTTGGTAATGCCCCAACTTAAAAATAATTAGATTTTGGTGGTGATCCAGATAACCGCCATTAGCAAAGATCGTTTATGCTCAATAACACTCTAACTAATAATGATATCAACATAATTCTGGGGGCTAGGTGTGAGTTTTCAGGGTCAATGAATCATATTATGATGGTAGCTTTATCTTGGAGCTATTGCTTATAGATGTTACAGAAATATGTGAGCTACCTTGGTGGAGGTTTGTGCTCTCCGAGGGCTGTCTAGTTTAACAAACAAATTACTAAAACAATGGTAACACATTTTATTTTAATGGCACATTTAAGGAGGAAACCTAACTTAATGAAACAATCCTAATAATTGTGTGCCTAGTTTGAAATGATCTCACTTTCTCTTCACCAGTTTCACCAACCTGTTCAAACAAAGACAACTTATTAGTGCAGCTGTGACAGGGCTCTCTCTCTCTTTCTGTTTCTCTAAGACTGAAGAATAAGTTTCTGTACATCAAAAGTCCCTTAATACAGCCTTAACTTCTTAGTTCAGACACCACGATTGTTTTTAATTGAACTTAGAAGGACCTGACTGACTGAAACCTCCCTAGAGCAAGCAGTGTAACAGTTGGAGGTTTGTGATTGGCTCCCAGGTGGGAGAAGGTATTTCCTGTTTCCTGTGTCACTGAGGGCCCTTCACAGAGGCTCTTGTGCTCCGTTAGCTGCAGGAAACTTTCACCTTATTTGGCTGTTTTGATCAGAGCACTGGTTTCTGGGCAGAGCGGATGTAACAGGCGGCTGTGGTCGGGTCGTTGAGTCACACGGTCGTAGTTTCGCTCAACTTGCAAGCTGTACACTTTAGTTTGCTGGGCTCGCAGGCTGAACAAAAACGCAGAGTGAAGCACCCCCACCGCTGCCTCTGACTCATCTGCTGACTAAAACATGTGCAGGGTTTGCTACAACACCAAGGGAAGGAAGGTCGCACATTGTCTATTTAAAGATGCTGTGCTGCCTGCAGGCTGATACATACTGTATTTCTCTATTTTCTCTGTACTCGTACACTCAGTCAGCTGCTCAGTGCTCTGCTTCACTGGTAGACCCAACATGAACTCCAGTCATATCAATCTGACATGCACAGATCAGATTTTTACTGATATCCAGCACTTCCAAACCCATTTTAGTGCACATTGATCATTTTGTACAGTATACTGGCCTTGTTGTTGTGAAGAACACTGAGAGATTTCTTCCCCAAAGCTTACCCACGCCCAATTTTGTTTTGAAGAAGACAAATTTTGATCTACAATCAATAATAAATGTATTATTGTTTATATGGAAATGCCTTGGAGAAGGTTTGTGCTCTCATAGCACTGCTAGTTTATGCATGATAGACTTCCAAATTAATATGAATTGTCATTAAAACAGATTTACATGGTGGCTCCATCACACGATCCAGATAAAGTGCCTGAAACAAGTGCAAAAAACAAAGTAGTCATAGTTCAGACCAGGAACTTCAGTCCTCCAACACAGTTTGAAGCTCAGAGAAAGAGGATGAAACATCTGATGTAGGTCTGTTGGTTCTGCTTAAAATCCACGCACTTCATTTTTTGCTGACAAAGATATGATGATAAATGTTCTAGTATTTTCTGCAGCTACCAATGTATCAATAATATCGAGCATCCTGTTTTTCCTTCACTTCTCTAAATGTCTCTCTCATGGATACATTTTCTGTTCGAAGAAATTGCACAAATTTTTAATATTCTCTCCTCACAGTGCATTAAATTTGATTTTGTGTTTCAGAGATTGCCCTGTGCCCAAACAACCACGAGGTCCACATTTACAAGAAAGATGGAGCAAAGTGGAGCAAAATCCACGAGCTGAAGGAGCACAACGGGCAGGTGACAGGTGAGACAACATGTCATATAAATGTGAACTCAGGGAGCTTTTTAAAGGAAAATAACAAGCAAATGTTAACAATCATACAGAAATAGACAAATTAAATCAGAAGCATATTTAATGATCCCAAAGCACATTTATTAAAAATACATTACTGCATACACACACAGCGATAAAACCTCAATTAATAGATCTGGCTTTTATTGATGTCACTGTGACATTTATTTGGGACATGCCTCTTTTATTTTCAGAGTAGAGCAAAAATAGTAAAGAATAAAAAAATATGAATCAACACCAAATAAAGTAAGATGCTTCTTTTAGGGAGGAGAGCACTCTCTTTATGAGAGTTGCTTCACTTCCTGTAATTAAGAACTAAGTTTTATTACTCCAGATCTCTTGAATTAAACTCCTAATCACAGCAAAACATGACTTTTTCTCAACAACAGGAAACTTGTTATACCAAGATTTTGTCGTCTTTTCAGTCAGTTTTTCTCTTCCCCCATTTGATTAAAAGAAGATTGAAGAGAAGATGACGAGCTAATCACAGACCCCAATTTAATTTTCCTTCCCCTTCCCATCTATGTGGGTAGGAACGACCCTTTTCCCGAATCCCACACCCCAGTGAACAAGTTTTTTCCCCTTTCACTCCCTTTTTGCTTTTTACCACAAATGAAAAGACCTTTGTGTTTTTTCCCCTCTCCATTTAAGATTTTCTTTTTAAAGGACATGGAAACAGGGCCTCATAATTTTTGTATTTTATGTGTTAAAATTCTTTTCTTTGTGCATTGAAAATATATTTTGATTCATAATATAATTTATTTTGAACTTGCTTCTTCCTCTGTCACATTCCTTTAAGCTTCAAGAGCCAAACCTATTATTAAGTTCATTTGTTTTCCCTTTAAACATATTTACTTTTGCTTACTAAACCCAGTCACTTGATTGACTTTAAACTTTTCATAAATCTCAGTTAATTAAATGAGCCATGTATAACTTGAACTGAATTTGATTTACCTCAACAAAAAGTTTAACTGAATTTAATTTACCTTCACTAGAAGTTTAGCTGAATTTAATTTACCTTCACTAAATGTTTAACTGAATTAAATTCACCTTAACTAAATGTTTAACTGAATTTAATGTACCTTAACTAAATATTTAACTGAATGTAATTTACCTTAACTAAATGTTTAAATGAATTTAATTTGCCTTAACTAAAAATGTAACTGAATATATTTTACCTTAACTATATATTTAACTAAATTTAATTTATTTTAGCCAAATATTTAACTGAATTTGATTTACTTTCAATTAAATGTTTAACTGAATTTAATTTACTTTTGTTAAAACTGTCCTTAACTTGAAATTTAACCCAAAAAGTTAACATTTCTCAACCTAATTTAATTGTCTTGAACTAGCCCTCATCCATATTTACTGCAGTTTAAAGTGTTGAATATATTTAAGTTTATTGTCTATAGTAATTGTGAATTTCAGTAAAACTTAAAATAACTTAACAGTGTCCAGTTGTTATAACATGTTTGTCCATGTGTCTGTTCAGAGCTTCTGAATAACTTTGACTGACAGCCTCTCTGTCCTGCAGGCATCGACTGGGCTCTGGACAGTAACCGTATTGTAACTTGTGGTGCTGACCGTAACGCCTACGTGTGGACCCTGAAAGAGGGCGCGTGGAAGCCCACCCTGGTCATCCTCAGGATCAACCGGGCCGCTCGCTGTGTGAAGTGGTCTCCACGAGAGAACAAGTTTGCGGTGGGCAGCGGCTCTCGTCTCATCTCCATCTGTTATTTTGAGCAGGAAAACGACTGGTGAGCTTCATGAGGATTGCTCTGTGTTGATAATTTACATTAAAAAAAGCTGCACGTGATCACGAAGTAAGATAATGGCAGAACACACATTTGAATATTTCATTTTGTTGTCCTAAGGTGGGTTTGTAAACACATCAAGAAGCCAATCCGCTCCACCATCCTCAGTCTGGACTGGCATCCCAATAATGTCCTGCTGGCTGCTGGATCCTGTGACTTCAAGTGCAGGTATCAGAGTCAAAATGCAAAGAAGATCAAAGTTAGACTCGATAATCTTTGGCTGCCCCCAAGAAATATGCCCAGAAAAACCAAGGCCGTAATTACACTTTGCCTCTTTGCCCTTTTTGTGTCTTTTTCACCCCCCAAACCTCTCGCCCTCTCAGGGTATTCTCCGCCTACATCAAGGAGGTGGAGGAGAAGCCCGGCCCCACCCCTTGGGGCAGCAAGATGCCATTTGGAGAGATGCTCTTTGAGTCTGGAGCTGCGGATCAGACTTCAGGCGGAGGTGGTGGGTGGGTGCACAGCGTCTGTTTCTCTCACTCTGGGAACCGCCTGGCCTGGACGTCCCATGACTCCACTGTGTCTGTGGCAGAGGGAGGCAAGACCAGCACGTAAGAGAGGGCGGGGGCTGTGTACATGGTTTGAGTTTGTTTGTTTGTGTTGTGGTCATTCAGTCTGACCTTTAGTTTAATGTCGCAGGGTGAGCAGTCTGAGCTCTGAGACCCTTCCTCTGCTCTGTGTCACCTTCATCACTGAGAACAGCATCGTGGCTGCGGTGAGTATTTGATGTATTTATATGTTGATCCTGAATATGATTAGTTGATTATGTTAAATAACTTTTGTGTAGATTCAGATTCAGATTCAGAATATTTATTGTACCCTTGGGTAAATTCGGTTTACAGTGAGTGAGTTCTCTGGTATTGTAAACACTGAAAAAACACAAGACAAGACAAAGTGACGACAGTGCATTAGGCTAAAAGAACAAAGAGGACTGCCCCAAGATAAAAAGCAAAATAAGTTAAAACATCAGTAGACATAAAAAAGGTCTTAAAATGCGTCAAACCAAGCCAAATGATAAAGATGTGCCATTCATAAAACAAGATAAAAGAAACAGTCCAAGGAATAGTGTACAAAAAAAAAGGAAAAAATTGATTGATGAATATATGCAATTTCTCTTACTGTATTTTCAGCAAGTAACTCTGTTTGTGCTTGTGTGCATCCTTGTCCTCTCTTACAAAGTCAGCCATAATCCTTAGTACCAATCGTCTTCTGCTCGGAAACAGAGGCTTTGTTTTGTTGACCTGCTTACAAGCACATCAGTGGTGGTTTGTGCATGCACCCTGCGGTTTTGTTTCGTATGTATTTCTTTCAAAATATTTCTTTGCTAATTTTAGTCTAAAAATAGTTAACGTACCATAACGCAGTAAGAAACCAACTCACAACAAGCACAAGGGACCGTTTAGAGTTGCTGAAGAGTTTATCTGATGACTGCAGGCAGAAGCAGGCTAACACTTCCCTTTGACCCCCAGTGTTTGAGCTAAGCTAATTAGCGGTGGGCGAACTCTGCCTGCCTCTTTCTTGTTACTTTATGCACAGTCGAAAGAATGGTGTCTATCTGCTTGTCATGGAATTGGGAGTGAGGCAAGACAAGAAAACAAAAGAAATGTTGTTGTATCTCTTTAACTTTTAATTTGAAATAAAACATAAAACTAACTAAACCTAAATTTGGGTCAAAAAGTCATTCCACACTAAATATTAGAATTGCTGCATGGTGTTTTTTTTCCTCCCAGAGGTAAACATTACCAGGGAGTGAAATTACAGTAGTGGGTCACTTGGCCACTGACCTGTGACCTCCAGAATAAATGTATTCATCAACATTTTGAGATTTGACATCTTTATTTGATAGTTATGATTATTTGGGTATGTAACTCATCTGTTTTTGACTATACAGTGGCTCAGTATTATTAATAATCATTTCTGTGGCTGATCTAACAGACAGGTGGGCTAAAAGTCTCAACACCATCCCTTTGCTTATGTTTAGGTCAGGTAGAGTCAGTATTTTCGGTGTAGCGATGGCTGTAATTAGGTTTCAAACCTCTGCTCTACAGACACAGACACCATGTCCAGTTATTTTTAATACATATTAAGGGCCTCAGATGCTGTGAGAGATGGAGACACATGTAATCAGATCATTCAGTCAGATATTTGGAAATACTGAATTTGTATTAAATTCTTCAAACATTCCAAAGAAATCTTTAAATCACAAACATTATAGTAAGTATCACTAACACCTCATGTAACATCGCTCCTCTCCAGATTATATTCATTGTAGATATTAATGTTAATATTAGATTGTTCTCTCTGTCCGTGGTTGTATTGATTATTCATCCATAGTAACTATCTTTACAACCATATAGACATGAGGACCCTCTTGAAAATTAGTTGCCACATCTTAAGGGGCATATATTTAACAAATATGGCACTAAACAAATAAAGATTGATTGATTGATTGAGTTGATTGAGTGTGATGAGGACAGATTTATGATCTGGGCGTCCATAGGTTTGTCACTATCATAAATTCTTATTTTTAGTCCCTTTGTCTCTGCCTGGATGGATAAATCTCTGGATGTATGTATGTATATACACAAATATATATTTATGTGTATTTGTATATATACATCTAAGTGTATCTATAAAATGAAGAGTATGGCTTCAGCCTGCTCTATTGTAAAGTGCCTTGAGATAACACTTGTTGTGAACTGGTGCTACACAAATAATGGTTGATAAAGATTCATTGATTGATGTAAACAGTATTTTCTTGACCACATCCTCGTGTGTTCCTGTCCCTTCAGGGTCATGACTGTTACCCGGTGCTGTTCGTGTACGACAGCGCTAAAGGCAGCCTGACTTTTGGTGGAAAATTGGACGTTCCCAAACAGGCAGCCCAGAAAGGAATCAGCGCCAGGGAACGTTTTCAGAACCTGGACCGTCGAGCCTCAGAGACCCAGAGCACCGACAAGGACCTGACCAGCCTGCACAAGAACAGCATCAGGTCAGGAGAATAATAGGCCGCTTTAGAGCTGGACTGGATCTTATGGAGCCAGTGGACATGCTGTAGATAAGAGAGGAAAGATGTCATGGCACCAAAATGTCTGTGGTTCACAACTTCTACTTTAAAATTGAATCTCTATTTTAACTCTACAGTACGCTTTTACTGAAAAAATATATATACAGTATGTTAAACAGGAGTTTGTTTAGTGAGCCATCTCATTCAAATACAGCTACTTTTTTTATACCTCTTCACTGCACTTTTCACTTTTTTATACCTGTTCACACACATTTTTCACAATAAAAGACAGACATGGTCATAAAAAGGGAAAGAAAAACTACAAACTAACAAAAGAGTGTGAAAACTATCAACTGAGATTACAAGTGTAAGAAATGTGCCAGAACATTTTTTTTAATTTATTTTTATTTGACCTTTATTTAACCATATGAGTCCCATTGAGATCAGGATCTCATTCACAAGGGGGAGACCTGGCCAAGGGGTCAACCGCACCCACCATAATAAATATAACATGGGCACCAAACCCTCAAACAGAAGAAATAACAAAAGAAAAAAGGAAGGGAGGGGGCATTTCCACAGAAAAAAAAATTAGGTGCTCTAGCTCACTTTAGGGTGCAACAGGGAGTTTAAGGGGCACTTCTATTAAATATTATTGCACAATGTATTTACATGGGTACCAGTATTTAATTGCTTCTGTATAATGCCCATGTTATGCATTTTTTAATTTTGCAAGATAGAATACTTCTATGAACAGTAGTATCAGGACTTCTACCCCTCCCCCTGTTTATAGAACCAATAGCTGCCTGAAAGAGCCCCTCCCACTCGAATAATTCACCACTGTGATGTCCAACCATTGTTTCATCAAGTTTGAGCCTTTTAAACTGGAGCAGCAAGCCCAGTGCAAGGCATGGACCATAGACTGAGGGCAGAGCCGATTAAAACCAGTCACCACAGAGTAATGGTTGACTTATCAGTGCAGACGAAGCTCACATGGGGAAAAGGGTCTTAAAGTGGCAGGAGCTCTAATAGAGCATCTCAGGCAGAGAGAGAATACAGCTGGATCAGGGGAACCCAGTATATGAGAGCTAGTAGGTTTTTGGACATTAGTGATAGAGAAGATACTCCAGCAGTCACTGAAACTGAAGTTATGAACCAGAGTTAAGGCAGAATTATACATATTTATCTTTGAGGAAGTCAAACTTAAAATAAAGTCAAAGTGTGTGTTATATCTAGATATTGTATGTCTAGAGCCTCACTTTGCTTTAGAAAGCCTCTTTGTTCAGCATCATTTTTGAGACGTCATGTATGCATTCTTCTGCATTGACAGTTCCTACAAACCAATACTTTAACACATTATTATTTTAAAAAATGTTAACAAAGGAGCTTCTATGATACATTTTCTATGTCAACATATTTGATTTAAATTCAAGACTTTTTTAAAGATGTGAGTTAGGACCGAGTGATATTGGAAAAAAAATAATATTGCACTATTTTTGTCCTCCTGTGGTGTACGTTGCAATATTTTTAGGATATATTTTATAAAAATGATGCATCTTTTTAGATCCTGAAGTATTTTTTTAAACAAACCCACTAGGTTCACTGCACACTGCGGTTGTCTTTCAGCATCTCTGATAAACACACATCAACACAGAGAGGGCAGCCTCATTTTTTACTTTCTAAAGCTCACAGTGTTGGTCTGCCCAGCGTCTGCAGTTTAACACTTCAGACTGTTTTTGAGAATGAAAAATGTGCTAATGTCTAAATGTTTGGGTATTGTTGAAGCAAAAATGATGATTATTTTTATAATTAAGTTTAAAACAAGGCCAAACAAAGGGGAAAAAATCTAAAAGACAAAAATGATATATTGTTCAGAAGTAATGTGAGACTTTATCTTATTTACATAAACTTTTGTTTTCCTTTAGCTTCATATGGTTGTATGAAAAGTACTGATTTGTCATATTAACAATATTTTCAGCCAAATCTCAGTGCTGGAAGGAGGAAGAAACCAGTGCACCAAGTTCTGCACCACAGGGATGGATGGAGGGATGGGGCTCTGGGATGTGAAGGTAAAACACTCACAGTACAGAAATCCCATCATCACAATGATTTGGTCATATATGTGGTCATGTACTGAAATGTAGACCTAAACATTTCTTTAATATAATTTTCATTCTTCTTCAGAGTCTGGAGTCTGCCATGAAGAACCTGAAGATAGTCTGATGTCATTCAGAAGTTTACATCTCTGTGTCGAAGCACACACTCTCCTGGAGAAATGAAGGAACCCGCTGCCTTATTACTCAAAGCTTCTCAGCCCAGTTTTAATCAGGTATTTTTATATTCAAGCCGAACGATCAGACTGGAGTCGGTCGGTGTTTGTAATCCGTCTGAAGCTCTTTGTTGAGCCAGCGCTGTACACAGACGGCCTGACCGCAGTCTGCAAACGGTACTTAATGATTTAGATTAGTTTAATCGCACAAAGCTCAGGCTGAGCTGAACGCTTAAAGCTGGAATCTTTTTCTTTTATAATCATGATAAAAGCCAACAGTATTTGTTATTGTTGTTAAAGCTTATGCTGGTCATAAAATGCATTTAATAAAGAAAGCTGTTTCAAAGCTCAATAATGCTCAAGTTATTACTGAAATGTGTGTGTGGTGTCAGATTAACTCACTCCAAGGCCAGTTTTATTTATATTTAGTAACACAAGGAAAATTTTAACCTTATACGTCAGATAGACAGTCCAAAAGATACTATTCAGTTTATATGTCACAAGTCAAAGGCATGGAATAAGGCAGATCTACCTGTACTGCAAGATTAGCAAAAATGAGGCTGATAGTTTCAATAGTATGACGTCAATCCTGTCTACAGGAAAAATAAAAGATTAATTCATTCAGCATTAAAAGCTAACCCTCCTTTTCATTAAAACATTAGATCCTAAAAATGGACTTTATTTATTACCATCACATTATTATGAATTATTATTTTCAATTTTCTACTTATTTTCTACCTTTTCAAATATTTAAATTAGCTTTAGATCTGTATATAAATAAGGAAAAAAATATTTAAAGAAGTCAAATCCTTAACATGTAAGCCTGAATACATGTTGCACTGACACTTAAAACAAAACATTACAAAAAACAATAAGTTAATTATTTTTCTTATGCAAAATGCCAGGAGTGAAATATTTCTAAAAAAATAAGTGTCAGTGCTGTCAACAAAACTGATTTTGGTAAATATTATTTTTTGTGTGGTGTCACCATGTTGACCAAACGAAAGTCACAGTGTGAACATCAAGTTTTAATATTTTCATATTTTTATATATTTTTCCACTTAAACTACATCTTATACTTTCACTAACTTCAGTCATGTTCGTTAATGAAAAATAAGTATTAATTGCCAAAGCTCTTACTCTTTACAAGCCACTTTGTGTCTTTAATATCAATGACACTTGAATTTAAAAAAGATTTATTTCCCATTTACAAAATAATAAAAGGGGTTTCGGTGGCGGAGTGGCTCAGTCTGGTAGTTCGCTCTACTAGTAACTGAAAGGTTGCAGGTTCAAGGAGCCTATCCCAGCCAACACTGGGAGGGAGGCTGGGTATACCCTGAAGTGGTTGCCAGCCAATCGCAGGGCCACATAGAGAGACGGACAACCATTCACTCTCACACTCATACGTCAGGGCAATTTGGAGTCACCAGTCAACCTCATCAGCATGTTTTGAGTCTGTGGGAAGAAGCTGGAGTGCCCAGAAAGAACCCATGCATGCACGGAGGGAACATGCAAACTCCACACAGATATCGAGGATCGAACCAGCAACTTTCTTGCTGTGAGGCACGCGCGCTACCTGCTGCACCACTGGGTCACCCACATTATTTACATCAATGGTTTAATTAGTTTTTCATTAAAATGACTCAAAAACTATCTAACTCATAAAAGAGTGAAATAAAACTGAACAATTAGAAAAAGGATTTGACTCAATGAATCTGAAATTTTACTGAAAAATCCTCTCACAGGAGCACAGAATTTATTCATCTTTACATGCAAAATCTGCAAAATCAGCAATAAAGTATCATCCTAAATGACAATCATGTTTGTGTTTGTTTGTTTTAAATATCTTTACTGGAAACCAAATTGAGATCACCCTGATGACATCATGATGGCATCATTTGGGTTTATTTTTAGAGCTGACAAAGATCCTCCAGAGCAGCAGAGACTGCATGGTAGTTTACACATAAAGGCTAATTAATGTCGAGTTTCCCCTCTGAAACAATTTATTTATAGCTGAATCTAATAATAAAACATCATCATTAAATTATATCATCAAACATTCCCACGCTCCTCAGCATAATCCCCCTCTAGAGGCGGAGTCAGGAAGTGCAGTTCCACAGACAATGAGTACAAATTCATCCCTTAGACATGTTTTAGTCATTTTTAAAATCATTATTCATAGATTCGTTTCATTAAGGAAATTAATCAGTATTAACCAATTCAAGATTGTCACACACAAATGTTTCAGTTTAATACATTTTTGATCATTGCATTTATAAAATTCAACCATCAACCAACTATCTTTATATATGCATCCTTTAAAATGTCCTTTATTTGGTAAATGTATCTGTTTTGCTAAAGATATAAACAAAGGTTATCAAGTAGTTAAGCTTATATTCCATTCTTAACTGCTTCATCATTACACAGTCAAATGTGCATTACGCATATTCACAACTAGGGCTGGGAAATGTAGACCAAAAGTCATATCTCAAAATGTTTCATGTGAATGGCACTGCATAAATCTCTATAATTTTCAGTTCAAAGATTTAAAACGGTCGCCACAATATGAACTTTAAAATTATAAATGATCATTGTAAAAATCAAACACTTTTTAGACCTGTTTGATATTACTGTACTGAAAATAGACTTCCCGGATGCTCACTGTAAGGACGTATTTTAGTTTTGTTGTCAAAAACTGCAGGCTGTCTGAACTGCACAGACATATTTACAACAACATATCTGCATATCTGAGTTGTTAGTAGGGATTCACGATATAGGATTTTTGCCGATATCTGATATGTGGATATTTCCGAGGTCATTATCGCTGATACCGATGGTGATATTTTTCAGCAACAGCAAAAAGTCTTTACTTCATGAAAATTGTTTTGTTGCTTTTAATGTGACCGTCTTTATGCCTGAGAAACTGATGTAAACTAATAAAACAACATTTAACTCTTAAATAAAGGTAATTCAGCTGTTGTCACAAGCTACTTTATATATTAGCCAATGCTTACATTCAAGGTGAATTTTGGGCATAAAAAGAGCAAGACGGAAGTAGTATGTGATCAAATCTCAGGGACACTCTCAAATAGACATAGTCACACCAATGGCACTAACTAATGGATAAACAAGTTTGGACAGCATTGAACTAGGTAAAACAGAGACCAGAACAAGTTTTCTACTGTTTGGCCCCAAATTTGCTTAAATGTTTGAGTTTTTAATGCCTTTAAACACCTCTGTTTCAGCCTTTCCCAGATTAAGCTTCTTTAGAGTAGATCTTTGTGAGCTGTGCCTGATTTTGCCTTCCAGTGGCTGTGCTCTAATGTCTACTGTGTAAACATGTTCCAATCACTGAAGCCTGTTGTGGGCTGAACAAACACCTGAATGAGGAGGCCAATCTCCTGATGAAATTGTCAGGGGAAGATCAGCGATAATAACAGAAAAAATCTCAAAGCAAACAAACTTACTGATGAGGCCTTCTCTTGTACTTGCAAATCTGTCCAGGACATTAAAAACTGACATTTATATATATTTTTGTTTAATAAGGACTATCGGTAAAGGTTGGTATAAAACTGTCCATCTTCAACATTTGCTACTCATCTGAAGTCACCAGTTAACGAGGACTCTCTTGAAACAGCAACACTTAGCTAGCAATAAGATTAGTAAAATGAGGAATGTTGGTCATGGTAGAATGAAGAAGTGTTCACATTTTAGATTAGATTAGATAGTATTTTATTGATCCCTTTGAGGATCAGGGAGGATCAGTTTTCCACATTTTTGCTGATAACTCGATAAGTTTGAGATGGATTTTGATTACATTTTTAGGGAATATTAGTCATGGCAGAATTGAGAATTAATTTAATTTTGTGGTGATCCAAACCTGGAAGTGGATCCAGAAATGTTTCAAGGATTTTTTAACAGTATGAGATAATGGCAGTTTTCTACATTTTCGCCAATAACTTAATAAGATTACAACGGATTCTCATGAAAATTTTAGGAAATGTTCATCACGGTACAAGGAAGAAGTGATAAGACTTTAATGGTGATCCAGACCCAGATACAGATTCAAGATATTTTTTTTATCAGAGGGTGTTGGTCAAGGTACAAGGCAGTGTGAGGATTCTGATGTGGATCCAGGATTTTGTTTAAAGAATTTGTTAACAATGGCAATTTTCCACATTTTTACTAATATCTCAATAAGTTCACAACACATTTTGTTGACATTTGCAAGGAATGTTGGATATGGCACAAGGAAGAAGTGAGATCCAAATCAGGATACAGATTTCTGTGATTTGTTAACATTGCAAGATAGGGCATTTCACTTTTTTTTTTTTTTTTTTTTTTTGGCCTTGGTGGAGGTTTGCGCTCTTGGAGCACTTCAAATATTCTTAATTTATTTCCCAGTCTTGTCATTAGGCATTTAAGTGTTAGTTTACTCTTACTGTAAACAATCTTTTTATTGATAGACATGGCACTGTTTTTTTATAATTTCATTCAACATTTTATACGAAAATGAATTTTAAGAACACATAATGGTATTTAAAAATAACTATGGTGACATAAGCAATACCACAGCCTCGTGTCTTACCTTTTAACTAGTTCAATAACACATTAATTCATTTTAAAACTGGATAAATATTTCAGCCCTACATTTTAACATTTATTTTCCCCTCCAGTTTAGTCCTCAGAGCATCATCTCAGACCCTCCCCCTAGAGGCAGGAGCAGGAAGTGCAGCTCCATAGAGATAAATGAGGAGAGATTCCCCCTCAGACATCAAACAGTCCCTTTAAAACCGGAGAGCAGCCTTCAGTGATGAGAAACAGTCCTCCTCTCTGAGTCGTGATGAGGTGAGAGAGGGAGAGAGGGAGAGAGAGCACCGCCGCGCACGGTAAACCGGTCGTCTCCCCCCTTTAGAGAGAGAGACCGTCCCCGACGCCCACACTTCCGGACTGGAGCCTCTGGAGGCAGGTGGGTCGGGATGAAACCGTGTCCCGGTGCTGCTTAAGATGAGGATTAGACGACGACGACGACGAGAACGACGTCTTCCCGGTGAAACAACGATGCTCGCTACGTTACATTAGAGGCGACCGTTGAAGCCGTTGGTGGTCAAATATCAGCGTTTACCCGCTCAACAGTTAGAGGATCCAGGCTCCAGCCGTCCACTGTCTGTCTGCTGTCAACTGTTGCTGATTTCCTCTGTAAATGAATCTTGTAAGGTAGGTTACATCATTTATTTAACAGTTCAACCCTGTAAACACGCCATTGATGAAAACATACAATCACAAATGTAAAACACTCACCCTGTGTACTGTGGTGGTTGAAACAGGGCTGGTTACAGTGTTTTCAAGGCCCCCGGGCAAAGACCCCTTTCCCTCAGCTCATCCAAAACAATCATACTGGGTGAAAAAATACTTCAGGGCTTTCTGAGAGACTCTGAAGTTCTTCATTGTCCTCAGTCACAGTATAACCAAGAGTGAGAAAGACAGCAATATCCAAAATTCACTAATATCCTGGTGATATTTGGACAGTGTTCAGGCTTAAGATTGAAACATGCCGGTCCCTGTTTTGCTTTTAAACACTTTTCCAGATATTTCCAACTTAAATGTGAAATTAAGATTGTGTTAAAAGTAGGGATGCATGATATTAGATTTTTGCTGATATCTGCAATGCTGGTATTTCCTAACTCAGTAATGCTGACATTTCCCATCAAGGGCTTAAAGTCTCCATTGGAGCTATTCACACAGGATATTGGCTCATTTAAATTTAGTTATTTATTTAGTTGTTGATACCTTGTTTAAATATGATTAGAGAATTATGCATTTAGTAAGGCTTTTATTTTGATGGGTTTGGTTGTTTGGCATCAAGTGATGTGGCTTTAGTGGGGCAGGTAAGACAGGATAGGCGGGCACCGGGGATGGTTTTTCCCAGGAAGACGGGAAGCCAAGAGCGCACAAGGACACCAACTTGTTTGTTTTGTGGCTTGGACACTGACTTTTTTTTTGATCCTGCATAAGATTCACTCTCCCTGTGCCACAGCAGCCGTTTTGAGATTAATAGTTGTTTTGGAATTGACAAATTTAACTAAAAATGACCTTTTCCTTTCACGATGAGAGTCTGTTTGTGTTAGAAACAGATGAAGAGCAAGAAAAACAACATATTATTCTTTGATAAGTGACACATTTGATTCATTAAAGTTGACATTCAGTGATGATGAGGCAAACTGTTGTGGTACATTTTTACATTCTTCCAATGTTACAGCCGAGATATATCTGGCCATTTGGTCGAGCCAAAATATCAGCAGTAAATATTGGTAAATATGTTCATATCTGCCGGTACTGATAATCACTGTTTGAGGCGGTAATCTGCCAATATCAATATTGTTCAGATAATTTCGTGCATCCCTAGGTAATGGGGTTGCTGGTATTATGTAGTCATTTGTATGCAACTAAATTTTTTAGTTAAGAACCGTTTCCAACTGGTTTCAGGACTCCTTATTTCCATCTATGATTTACAATTGCCTCGCAAAACAATGACATTGAACTCTTTTGTGAGGCAGTCAGTACAATGACAACAAATGAGTTGAGTCAGGGCTGATTGATTATAACAAAATTTATAACTGTCATAATTTGGATTGATATTGAGATCTTGTTATTGGAAGATTTCACATCTGGGCATCATGCATTTATTGTTATTTGATTTGTTTTATGTTATGATGGATTGTAAGGCTAAAATAAAAGTATTTGAAATTAATAAATAGAAATTAATTTTGCTGTGTTTTCAGTTAACTTATAATTTTGGTTGTCTTGTTTTGATCATAGTGTGAAGCCATAATTGTTTGTAAAATTGAAACTTGATTAATTTCCCATGCCTATAAGGAGGTAATCACGGCAGACTGAGACAGAAGCAGCCTGAGGTTAGCTTTGATTTTACACAAAACAATACCAGCAGCAAAATGTACCGAGTCTATTTCTGTGTGATTTAAAGCAAAATGGAAACATTGGCAACATGCTTTAACATTTATCGATGCAGTCAAGTATCAGAAATGAGGTGTTTGTCAATGTTGACACAGAAAAGGTTTTCTAAGATCTATTTTTACACATAGAGAATCAACAGAAATGGTATTTAAATATGATAAATAGGCAGATTGTATGAGATTGATATCAATTAAATCGAATCCATCACAGCCTTAGTGCAGGAATTGATCGTAATTCACCAAAATTAAAAACAAGAATACTAATTTCTCAAAAATGCAAATAGGCATAGTACATTTTCTCAGTTATTTTACTTGCATTTACTGCTTTAGCCTGTTTGTGCAGTTAGAAAACGCTCTGCTCTTTTGGTTGAAAATATATCAGGCACTCCTGCACACTGTCTAAATTGCACACATAGGTTTACAGTAAAAGTGCTCTCGTTCCATTTATGACATGAACCAACTTTCATTTCTAAAGCAAATTCATTAAAAACTACGTGTTTCATTGTTTTAAAATGATTTAAAAAATTCAAGCAATTGTCCTCACATACAGATAAACTGTCAGTATGTACTGATGTCTGAATTGTCCAAACATTAGAGAATTATAAACTGTGTGCAGCAACTATTATTAAATACATGTTATTTTCATTAAAAGCACTCGCACTCATATCCTGTGTTATTATCACCTTTTGGATGTATCATTAACCCGTCCACTGCTTTCCCAATCCTAAAGCTACCCATGTTTTTTAGTGAGAGTGAGGAGAAGGAGGATTGTTTTTTTTTTTTCTGAAGGATGAGCTGATGAAATGTCATTATTTACATTACAATACATCCTATAAGATGAAGATGCTGTGTTGTACAGGCTGTGTTTGCCGGACGTACACTATTAGTAACATACACATTCATCCGCCACATCATTCATCTCCTCCTCATCATCATCATCATCTTCGTCTTGCTGTCTCCGCTGTCAGCCACATAAACACAAGTGCTCTCTCTTAGATTGATGTTACAGGTTATAAACAGCAGACCTCAATGCCTGGTATCTGAGCTCTCTATTAAGGGATGTTGGATAATTTAGTCTGGTCAAACATTGTGGACTGTGTGGCTGCAATGATGATGAATATCTTGTTTTTGCTGATGGATTGCTCTGTAAATCAGCTGTTTGTCTTGTAGGTCTAGAAAAACAGCACACGATGTACCATACAAGATCCCTCAGCGCTCAGGATCCTGCAATGTTTAGTTTTCTATCCATATCATTCAGTTTTCTCTGATATGTGGTTATAAAATGACAAATATGACACACGCCAGATAGCTGAATCTGTTATTTTGGTGTACTCTCGGGCTTGCATTGGCAAAAGTGAAAATACAAAATAACAAACTTAGAGAGGTTTCTTAAAAATCATAATAAATTTAAATCTGGTTGGCATCACGGTTGACAAAACCCAATGCTAGGCAACAAAACAAAAGTATTTACAGCATTTCTGTACACTAAGGATGCTGATTTTTTTTCTTGACTCTCGGATGCTGTGTGTTTTGAAATGGTCGAACTTCAATTGTTTCAGTGATAAGGCTGCACAATATATCATTTTTTAACCCCTATTGCAATGTGCACATGCCCTATTATCACATCAAAGTCTGTGAGATATAAGACTAGTTACTTGAAGCACCTCATGCTTTAGGATTTTACAATGTTTAACATATTGTAGACATTGTTTTTGGGGAACTTCTTACCCCTAGGGTCCAAAGGAATTGAAACTCAAAAGGAACAGAAAAAACTGGTGGGAGGGAGGGGTGCATATTGTGAATAAAACAAGGAAGGGAAATGGCCAGGGTTAAATTAAAGGAATGCAGAAGAGGCATGGTTTAGGTGTGGTCCTGCTCCTTTGACTCTGTTACAAGCACCCCCAGTAGAAAGCAGAACCATCAATCTTATTGAATTATTGACTAATGATCAATAGCCGTCTGTCTTGAATCAACCTCTGTTGTCATAAAACAGAACACTGTGTATGTAGAGTCTGTGAGTCCCTGTATGCACATTTCAGCTGTAGACAGTGATGCTTCGGTCATATATACAGCAACATGAAGCATGAGGCTTTGTAATGTGCGGTGGATCTTCAGTGAGTGTTTTTTGTATGGGCGCACCAGGTTGTGCCTCACAGCAAGAAGGACGCCGGTTTGAGCCCCGAGGCAGGGCCTTGCTGTGTGAAGTTTGCATGTTCTTCCTGTGCATGCGTGGGTTCTTGCCGGGCACTCCTGCTCCCTCTCACAGACCAAAAACATGCTCATTAGGTTGATTGGTGAATTGCCCTTAAGAATGAGTGTGAGCGTGAATGCTTGTCCGTCTCTCAATGTGGCCCTGCGATCTGCTGTTGACTGGATCAGGGTGTACCCTGCCTCTCGCCCAGTGACAGCTGGGATAGGCTCCAACCCCCCCGTAACCCTGAAAGAGATAAGCAGTGTAGAAAATGAATGAATGAATGAAAGATTTTTATATCAACACGTTAAATAAAGTAAAGATTGCCCATTTTATCTTCCAAATCTTAACAGCTCTTTAATTTTGCAAGCAAACAAATAGGCTTGATTTAAAGAGGTTACAATTGGTTGATATTTGCCTTTCCAATTTTAATCTCTCTCTTTTGTGGTCTTTGGAACATCATTTCTGAAAATGCTTGTCTATATTTACTGACAGACCAAAAACAACATGACATCCTTTTACAATGAAGGTTTTGTTAGACCAACATCTTGACTTGTTCTGACTCAAAGAGTAGATCTATAAGCACAACTTCACCTAAGAAGCTGAAAACAGAGATAACATTTTATATTTAATCTGATTTAAATATTTAATTTAATGTCCGGAGTAGCAGCAGATTAATGTCTCACTAACTGACTTACTAATTGCTTGGATTATCTGACTCTTGATACACTTGCTCACAGATCAGGACTGGCTCGGTCATTAAAAAATGGCTCTGATGTTCGTTTAATGTTCAGTGTAGCTCCGAGGCTGTAGTCTTTGTGGTTCAATAAGACCAGTGAAGCAGGGCCGCCCCTTCTGTGCGTCCTGCTGTCGTACGAGTCGACTTCTCATGATGTTTCCGCCGCTTTGCTCCTCTCTGTCCACTCAGTGTGTATCTGCCTGCCTGGCCTCTGGCCTGCTAATTATCAGCCAGCTTGATAAAGTCATTAATGACCCGGCCAAGCCTGCTGGGCCTGGCACTGATACGCACACACATGAACACACACAGACACACACACACATAAAAGAGAGAGGCCAGCAGACAGACTGTGTGTGTGTGAGGATCGTGTGTGGTACATGAAGAGGGAGCTTCTTTATTTGGGACAGGACGGTGTGTTTCTGAGCCGGGTCAGTTAGTATTAATAACTCTGAATGAGTGTCACTCTAACTACATGAGCACAATTCAAGAGGAAGAAAGACAGTGAATGAATCAATGAGGAAGGAAATCATGTTTTTATATTTGTATAGATCATGCATAAAGAAAAAGTCAAATAATCTGGTAACATTTATGTTTAAAATTTCACACAAACCCTTACAAATTCAATTAAATCAAATTTAAGGTCATAATTTATGTTTGGATTTTTTAAAGCATTCATTGCAGCAGCATAACATAGTTTCTGTCTTTTTTTCTTTATTATTTATTCATCTCAAACTTAAAAAAAAGACAAAACAAAAACAACAAAGTCAAAAATAATGTATA
The DNA here is from genome assembly GCA_037902135.1 of Cetoscarus ocellatus. Taxonomy (NCBI): domain Eukaryota; kingdom Metazoa; phylum Chordata; class Actinopteri; order Labriformes; family Labridae; genus Cetoscarus; species Cetoscarus ocellatus. The sequence goes on from JBAMNC010000879.1 coordinate 180,395, forward strand.
TGTACACCAAACAACTGTACATGTCCATCAAATAAATTTACACATGTGAGCACATACATATGTGGGCATTATAGACACAAAAATCATATCACATTTAGCATATTAAGATGTTCATTTTTTTAATTCTTATATAATAGGTGTTGGTATCAGAATTTACAGAAACTTAATGATCTTTTGAGCAAAAGAGAGAAAGCTCTGTCTAAATATCAATGCTAGATGATATAGGGGAAAATGACATTGGATTATCTGAAAAAATACTGGAAATGATTTCAAACAAATGCATCGAGTTTCAAAAGACTTCAACAGGGGTAACTTAGAACACTTCACTTCACTAACTAACCATAATTCAGTATTTTCAACCTAAAGAGATCATATCATGCCTTTTCCAAGTTTTATATGCACTTTTGTGAGTTTTGCACATCTCGCCTTGTGAATTATTTCTTCTGTGCATTGGACAATACCCCCTGAAGAGTATTTTTTGATGTTGCATCAAAAAGAAGGCCAAGGAATAAAAATTACGTCAAAATCAACTGAAAATCTTCATTTTACACAGTTGTTTGCTGAACTGTACAACTGCTGTATGCATCTGTGATGAGCATTATACACAGCTTGAGGACTTTAAGTGCAGGAAACAAATAGACTGCATGGACTGTGGTTTGTTTCTGAGTATGCCCACTGATGGTGATGGACATTAACCATAGATTGTCAAAAAAACAAGACAATTTGTGGTTTTGGTTTCCATTAAATGGCACCAAAGTGGCGTCATGATGTGCTTTGAGTCACATGACTGACGTTGCATTTCCTGAACTGACTGAAAGAGTTTGTTCAGTCACCAAGGTTCAAAAAACCCTCTTTTTCCACATGCTGAGTACCCCTGATCCTCCTGCATTCCCAATCAGTCTGAGATGCTCTGTTTTAGCTTCTGACACTTTGAGGCTCCCTTCCACATGTGGGCCCGGTCTGCTCCGATTGGTTGACTGGTCTACCCTTTCTTAATTAGTCTGTTCAGTGTTGTTCATTGGCGTGTTGTCAATGACTTTGCTTTCTGTCTGCAGTCTGTGTGCTACCCTGAGCTTGCTGCCCTGATCCAATGAGTTTATATCACAGATGAAACAATGGATGGTCTTTTTTGGGAGGCACGAGAGGAATGAGCTGTTTCAGGCAGCTTCTGATGCTGTAAACAAAGGGAGATGGAGAAGTCCTGATGCTGCAGAGTTTTTGTCTTGTGGACAGAAGTACACTACTCATGCAGAGGAGACATATAAAACACACTAAGAAGCATATGACCTCCAGAAAAGCATAAAATAGGCTGTTTAAGTATCTGTTGTTCAGCCCTAGATTGATCAGTTTGGACCTTTGTGATGTTTTCATTGTGAGACCTTATGTAACAGTAACAGTAAGTTTGTGCTACGTTGATCAGCCCTACTAAATATCACAAATTTATCTGCAACATTTGGAAATGTGGGTGGGACTTCTTACCAGTTTTACACGGTTTTCCAAAGTAAGCCAAAGAATTTGGATATTTAGACAGTGTGTATGATATTGCCTGTAATTTTTACGGTTAAAAAGAATGAATGAATTTCTCAGCATTGGGTGTTTAAGACAGTTTTTGTTGCTATCTAACAAAATTTTAACATAATTAGATTTTTTTTTTACTAATAATGGTAAATATAATGTATGCCTCTAAAAATGTCTTCAGTATAATTGGTTGATGAGATTGTACTCCACGCCAGAAAAGCTCAATTGGTAAAACTGGTATACCAGACTTATGCTTTAAGTGCAGAGACAACAAAGGTCATTTCTTTCATTGTATTTAAAATTTGTCCCAAAATTAAAGAATTCTGGTTGTAGGTAATGCAGGAGTTCTTATCTTTTCACACAATACTGGATCCTAAAATATTTATCCAAGGTATTTATCCAAAGGGTAAAATTTTAAAAAGTGAAGAAAGAATCTTTAGAGAGATCTGTTTTTTGCTTTTTTACCCTTCACACATACACTCAAAGATCAACAAGAGCTTTTCCACAGTATCTTGGATCCATTTATTCATGGTCTAAGGGATATTTATCTAAAATGCTAGTTGAGGATGGAGAAGAATAATTTACACCTGTTAAATATGTGTTCTCAAAGTGTAAGTTTCTATGGTTATGTACTCCTTTTGTTTTATTTTTTATTTCAAGAATTTATTTTAATGTCATTTCTAAATGTTTCAACATATGGTACATTTTCCCTGCCCATGATAACATTATGGATGCATGATACTGCCGTTATCTGAAATGCCAGTATTTCCAAACTTGTTATCGCCAATATCGATGTTGATACTGATATTTTTGTTCAATAACTCAATCAATAAATCTTTATATGTATCGCACCAATTTATAACAAGTGTTATTTTAAGACACTTTACGGTGGAGCAGGCTGAAGCCATACTCTTTTTATAGATATACATATATGCGTAAATACATAATTACATATATGAAATGCTTCCAGTAACAGTGACAAGAAAAAAACTCAGTTTATCAGCTGGAGATTTTGGAGTGGAGCCAGTCTCATGTCGAACAGCCATCCACTGAAGCTGTGTTTGGTGGTGTGGGCGAATGAAGGGAGGTGGGCTGAGACAAGGAGCTAAAGTAAGAACTGAAGGTAATAACAGATCACAAAGCCCCCATTTAAGTAAAATTGACCAGTTATTTTTAAAATAACAGTCCATTTGTGTGAGAAACAGTTGTAAAAGAAAAATGTGTTATTCTTTGATGAATGATACTTGTGATTTATAAAAGTGGACATTCTGTGATAATGAGGTGAACCATTATGGTACATTCATACATTCTGCCAATATAATAGCCAGTGCAGAGGATAACCTTTTTAAGCTGTTATCTGCTCATACTGATATTTTGCAGATAATAAAGTGCATCCTTGAATTTTCTCCATCTATTTTAGTTTTATTTATCCTTTATAAAATATTTTTTTGGCATTTAAATTAGCATTTTTGTGAAATATAGAAAACTCAGTTGTTAAAAAAAAGAAGGTGGTTTTTACATCTGTAGCTTCAGCATTTCAAATGTTTTATTTTGTGATTTAGAAGCATGACATTTTACTGGATCCAATGTTAACAATCTTTATGCATCTTGTTTTTGATTAACATCAACATAAACTATATCTATATCCATGTCTTAATCTAATCTTTTTGAAAGTCTATTAATATATCCTCAAAAACAGTGTTTCCCAGCCCTTTTTAAGGTTGTTTTCAGTGATGCTGCTGCTGCTGCCTTTTGACAGTATTTGAATTTTTACCTCTCGGCTCAGCACTGTGATATGAATGATTAAAAAAGGTTGGAATCAGCTGATGTGTAGGAGGGAAACATTGTGTTCTCCTGTTTCACTCTGTTGAACAACAACGCAGAAACAGAAATACGACTGCAGAATTTAGAGAGATATCCCTCCTTTTACACTGAGATATTTTCATTCTGCACACGTGGTTTGATCTTTTCTCCTGGGAGATGGTGCATAAATACACAGCTCCTCAAATGATTATGTGAATATTCATATATATAATGGTGCTTCATATTGATTTCATTTATGTCAACGGTTGGCTGAAAATCCCAAAGCTTGAAAGAATTATTGATCGTTCTATTCTTGAATATTTATCAGGATGTTTATACTTGGAGCGGCATCCCCTGTTATGGCGTCCCTCCATTCTTAGAACGTGTGTGTGTTTTTGAGCGAGTGTGTACGTGAGGAAGACACAGACATCTCTAAATCTAGGTCTCTTATGAAATCTGCCTCCTCAAGATGCAGCATAAAAATAGGGAGGGGTTGTGGTTTTTTGTGCATGTGTGTGTGTGTCTTTTTGTGCTCCTGTGTGTTCATTTAAACACGGGGCAGCGGAGAGGAGGCATGGCCGAGGAGACATAGGAGCAAGCAAGGAGACGAGGACAGAGCACGATGAGAGAAGCAAGGAGTTTTCTGGTGCTGAGACGGAATAAAAAAGACAATCCCCCTGCTCGGAGGTTTCCATGACAACAGTGACATCACTGATGAGTGCTTCCTCCTGAACTGCTCCGTGTCTGTTTGGGCTTCTTGTTCATGTATGTGTGTGTGTGCGCACGTATACGCAGGATTATCTGCACATGTGAATTGTTTATTAACACGATCATCGGGAGAAACCTCCTGCTTCAGTCGCTCCGTGGTTACCCCTCTGTTGCCAGGCAATAGCAGTCATGGCAACAAGTTGAAGCAGGATATCCAGTGTTGCTAAGTGAGAGGAGAGGATGGGGCTGAATTTTATGAGCACTGATGAGATACAGATGGATACAAATACACGGGATGTTAGACAGAATTTTAGGACAGACAGAAAAATAGGGATGCACAGTACTGGATATTTGCAGGAATAGTAGCTCTTTATTGTCACTATATAAACACTTGTTAGGCAACAATTTGCACAGTGAAGCATAGTTTGGCATTCTCTGTGGCAACAAAGAACACAAAAAGTAAACATAAAATAGAGACAAGTTATGAATAGAATTATGATATGTGCAGACTATAGCTAAAAAATAAAAGATTTTTATGTACATCAGTGCATGAAGAAAGAACTGGAAGTGGCTTGTACGTGTTGTCCAGGAACATACATGGTGTATACACATTTAAAGTGACAGTGTGCTATGAACACAAATACAATTATTGACCATTGGTAAGAAGACGTTAAAAAAAACTGGCATCATTGCAAAAGAGAGGAAGGGCTTAGGGCTTGGGGGGGAGCAGTGTTGCCAGGGGAGGGGTGCGAAGCTATGATGATATTTCTAAGTTACTAATTTGCCAGCACTTAAACCTTTACATCTTCATCTCTTTTGAAAATATAAAGGAATATCAGCGAATAGTGATGCTAGGGGATTGATTGAGTTTCATTCATCAACAAAATAATCAGCATTAAACAAATCCAGTGCTGTCCTGTTATGTGAGGCAGAAGAGTAACCCCTCCCTTCCCTCAGAGCGCTGTTCTTATGCTTTACAAAGTTTAGTATACAGAAAAAACATGCTTATGTTTTTGATGAACGGTGGATAAACCAGTTCAATTCTTGAGTCAAGGGCGAGACGTGAGTGTAGTTCACTCTGGAGACAAAAAAGGAGTTTCAAGTTGCTGCTGTGATTTTAAATTGAACAATCAACAGCAGCATATTTGTGCCATTATTGGACTGATTATTTGGTCAGAGCATTGACAAACAGCAGAACAAATTATTGATGATAGCAGATGCACAAAAAGAGAAAAAAAGATTTGCACAATAGATGCTGCTCCAAAATGAGGAGATGCACCTCCGTTTTAATAACCCTGTGGTCACCTGACAAATCATGTGATACATTACATCTTTATACAATGGAAAAAATACACAGCTGTGAATACTACCACAAATATAGTAAGAAAATTATACACGCCTTTATCGTATGAAAGTGGCGTTTCTCAGATTAAGAATAGAATTAAACTGTCAGTGATGTGTCACACAAATCAGACAGAGCATGTAGACAATAAAAACATTTAATTGAGCTCATAACCACTGACAGGGAGAACATCACGTATAATTTTATTTACTTTATCTGGGAAACACCAATTTATATGATAAAGATGCCCTTATTAAACTTTATTTTATGCAATTATGTTGTATGTGCATGTACAGACTTTCTCCTCCTGTGACAGTTAACTGATGTTTCAATCATGAGATTTAAGCTCAGATCTTTAAGACACTGCACTAGTCTTTGATTTTGTATGTATTTTGTATATATTGTGTTTGTTTTTAATAATAAATGTTGTATTTTTTACTGTATCCATGGTAGTATTCACGGTTGTATATTTTTACATCGTATAGTGATACAGTACATGACATGACTCATCGTGTGACCACAGGGTTGTATAAATGAAGGTGCATCTCCTCATTTATCATTTCTGATCCTGGGCTACACCATGTAAAGTCACATCTGTGGGGATCATTGGAGCAGCTTCTGGTGTGCTGATCTTTTTTCTAGTTTTGCAACTGTTTTTGTGTCTATCATCCAGTATTTGTCTTTTGGACGTGCGTGCTGTTTTCTCTACTGTGATGGCAGATACACACTCATTGAAGGTCCACCTTGCAGACCTGAGCGTCTGCCCGAAGCGTCACGTTGATGAATGTGGCTGAAGCAGCTCTTCCTGCAGCCTGAACGTGCATATGAGGGACACATGCTCTGTAGTGTCAACTTCTATGATTGCCGAGGCTTCGAAAAGTCATAAAAAGTCATTGTTTTGTTTTTCATTGAACTAAGAATTCTCAGCATGACATGCTTCAGGTCATGTGATTCGTACATGTCTCATGATTTGGCTACTGCGCATCCATTTAAAAAAAAAAATGAAGTTCAAAGTTTTCTGAAACCCTTAGAAGGGTAAATTCTTTTTTAAGATGACCTTGTCTTGCTTTTCTGCCTTTATCAGAAAGAAGAGAGAAAGCGAGGCAGTGGAAAAAAGTGAGGAAAGAGGTGCGAGAATCTTGACAGACATATAGCAAAAGTGGGTTCAGTTTGCTCACAAACTGAACCCACTGTGGCAACAGTTCTGTTCATGGGGCATAGTGGCTAACTGCTTTGCTGTCAGCTCCCAATTGGACAGGCAAGATAATAGATTTAACAGAAAGATAAATATGGGCATACCCATCGATACATATTTTATTTTGATTACCTGTCAATATTATGTCAGCTATATTGTGCATCCCTAGAACAAGCCAGATATGGAACAAAGAGACTAAAATGTTTACAGTATGCTGCTTTAGGGACAAGACTCTACAGTAAGGGATTGTACATGTGTTTTGTATTTCAGTATAGTGTTTTTTTTTTTTAATAAGTTTCTCTGTCCGAGTATACAGAACATCTGTTGCATGTGGACCTGACTAACTGTGAGTTGTTCCGATTAGAGATGGGAATCAAAAAAAAATCCATTTGAGAATCGTTAACAACTAGCTCAAAGAACTGATATAATTAGTTTTTTTGGCTTATCAATTCTTCATCCATTCCTTTCACTAAGTTCTGGATGCCTTGTAAATCACGGAAGTCAAACGTTTGTCAGAGGCATTCAGTACCCAAGAAGTCATAGATGTAATCATGGCAGGCAGAAGACGGTCGAAACCACCAGAAGTGGTCAAAATTGTGGCATAATTTTACACAATGGTGGAAACATCAGTAACTTGTAGAAGCATTAATCTTAGCAAGAAAGCATTAGATATCGGGAGTGACATGAATTTGAGGTTGTTGAGACCAAAAACCTTTTTAGGCCACCATTTTTCTGAACAAAAACCCAAAGAAATCCTTAAGGGAAGCGTTATAGAAACGGGTTTGATCAGCAGAATCGATGATGGCATTGGCATCAATAAAATCTCATCAATCTCATACTAAACAGTTACAGATATTTACGACTTAACTTTGTTAATTTTCTGATTCTGTTTTCAGGTTTATGAACAACCGTGTTCCTCCTAACAAGAGATACCAGCCCACAGAATATGAGCATGCTGCCAACTGTGCTACGCATGCGGTAAAAGCACACACACACACACACACACACACACTCAAACACTCGCAGACCACAGAAAGTGATCATCAACCTCACACAGGCTAAATGACACTCAGAGGAAAAACATGAGAATAAATCCAGCAGTATTACATAACAGATAAAGACTCTCCACCTCCACACCAGTGTTTTTAAATCTACACCTACATGAGGCTGCAGATTTCACTTCATCCTGTGATCCTGTCTGAGTTTTTTCCTCTGTTATGCGTCTCATGTTTCATTAATGTCATGGATTCATTTAGTTATGGATAATCCCCAGCCTGCTGGGCAGCTCAGTGTTGCACTTCCAGTCAGAGGACCAATGGGAGCAGCTGTCAGCATGGGTGTACGGGGCGGGGCTCAGCTCGCTCTTCATCATCTCCACCCTGTTCCACACCGTGGCCTGGAAGAAGAGCCATCTACGGTACACACATACATTATAACATGGTATTGTTGAGATGTTAAAACTGGGCTGTGTGGTCCATTATTCGATGCAAAGTTGCACATATTCTCACATTAACCCATAAACTCCATATTTCTCTGGTGATCTTTAACACTGGTGACGTCTCTGAAAACTTTTAAAGGTCCTTGTCCATCCTCGCTGAATAGACACCCAAGACATGATGTAAAAAGTCAGACACCAGTGGGATCTGTAAAAACAAGTAACATATGCCTGAAAATCAAGTTATTTATTTTCATTATTTAAATCAAGCTCTAAAACTAATCTGAATGACCGTACCTTTATGATTCCTGTAAAAGCTGAACAAAGCTTTACTTGTTGTGATATTAAACCATAAAAACATAGGTCCTAAGCACTAAATTTTGTGTAATATCTTGTTTGTACTTGACAAAAAATGCATGCAAACTACTACACACTGTCTAAATTTGTGCAGATCAGTCTTTTCTCTCTTCAAGATCAGTATTTTTTTGCCTCCTAGTTCTTCTAACCATGGTCAAAATAGTGTTGATTTTTGCAGTTAAAAAGTCTCAAAATACAAGAAATTCATCAGCCTTAGCTCCTCTATTTATCACAAATGAATGCTAAAGAGATGGTTTGAGATTTTGGAAGTGGGGTTTTATTAGTTACATTTTTTTTATAAATTTTATTTAACCTTTATTTAACCAGGTTTGTCCCATTGAGATCAACAGATCTCTCTTTTAAGGGAGACCTGACCAAGAATGGCAGGAGTCTGACAACAAGCCACAGTCACAAAGCTCAGTTCTCTGTGTGCAAAAAAAAAAGTCGGCACAGAAGCTAGGGTTATACATTGTTTCAGATGGTCCCACCAAGATGAAAAAAGAGTCCTGATCCTGATCCACTAGAACCCCAAGATTTTTAACAGTTGTGCTTGGTGTCAGGCTAATGACACCAAGGGCAGTTATATCATTAGAAACAGTTTCTTGAAGGTGTTGGGGGCCCAGCACAATAACCCTCTGTCTTGTCTGAGTTAAGAAATAGAGACATTTTAATTTTCAAAAGATTTTCCTGTTGATCAAGCACAGCAGTATTGTTAACAAAGTGTGTTATACTAGCTCGATTTACCTCCACAACGAGAAACATACTGTGTGCTTTCATGAAGCAAACTTATTGAAACCATGGCTTCTGTTTTTATACAATAAACAAACCAGTATAAACTGAATACTTTCTATGAAAATCAGCTTTCATCCAGTGCCTCTGTTTTTTTCTTCAAGTTTATGAAATTGTGAATGTGGTCCTTAGAAGTAAAAACGTTCCTCACAGAAAGGAGGATCTGCATGATGACAACTGCAGACTGCAGAGGCACTTATAAAAGCCACCTGGTATCCTCTGATCCCGAAACATATTGATGTGATATTTCATAGTTGCACTCTTATTTCATCTAGTTTGACGACATGGGCTCAGGATTTACACACCTAAATCAACGGGTAATGTGTTTCTCCAGTCCTCCAGTGCCCATAACAGATTCCTCCATTTTTCATTCAGTGAAAAATGAATGAAAAATTGAGTTTTTTTTTCCTGTGTGTACTCCAGTGTATACAAGTATTCCCAAACGTCCAAAGTAAAAACAGTGATTATTTTCACTGAAGGAAGGACACATAGGCTGTGACGTGTCGCAAAGTAAGGCCCAAACCAAGCGGCTTGATTTCGTCCACAATTCTTTAATTTTCAGAGTCAGTGGTACCATCTGCAGCCCTAGCTTTTGTGCCAAATTGTTTCTGCGCAGATAGAGAGCTGACCTTTGGGACTGTGGTGAATGTTCAGGCTCATAACACGTACTTCATACAACCCCACTTCAAAAATCCGAACTATCCCTTTAAGTGAAAGTCTACTGAAATTCCTTATTTGTGTTCACACACTTTGGTAAATAGCTCAAATTCTGGTTCTGCATTGTGATCCAGGTAATGAGATAGCATTTCTCTCTCTCTTCAGGTCTGTGGAGCAGTGTTTCCACATGTGTGACAGGATGGTAATCTACTTCTTCATTGCTGCCTCCTACGCCCCCTGGTAGATAACCTAAACAACTCTGTGTGTGCATATATGTGGAGTTTTTGTTTGCAGTATTTTGTGCTCATTTGTTGCTGTTTTTGCTCCACCAGGCTGAACCTGCGGGAGTTGGGCCCCTGGGCTTGTCACATGCGCTGGTTGGTGTGGGTCATGGCCTCTTTTGGAACCACATATGTTTTCTTCTTCCATGAGAGGTTGGTGCTTTAATTAACTTCAGTGTTAGACTATGTTTACTTAAAATGATCTAATGTTACTCCCACGTAACAAAGTTATCTTAGTTAAAGGTCCATCTGCAGGCTTCCTCTGAAAGCACAACAGCATATCATGACCCTCAGGAGATACCCATTAACATAACAGGGAGATGTTTATATGGAAGAGAGCAGGAGCGCTTTTGGTGTCTCTCAAACAGTGGTGCTCATGGAAGGGAAAAATTTCAAGGAAAATTAGGAAAACTTAAAACCCAAAAAAGGTGCAAATAATCCAGGTCCAGGCACTCAAATGGTTTGAAAAATGAGTTTTTCTCTCCTAAAGAAAACCTTGATACCTAACATTTTTTTAAAAGTTTGTTTTTGGAGGTATTTTTAAGCTTTTATTGACAGGAGATAGAGGCAATGGATAGGTTTGTGAAAGGGGGCAAGATAGAGTAGGAAGACATGCTGCACACAGGCCACAGGCTGGGTATGACCCCTGACCAGCAGAGGCATGCACACAAGTCGGGCCTGGTTGCTTACCACTCCACCAAACCAGCACCCTGATGCCCACCACTTTTATACAGGTTAGGGTTAGGGTTATATTGTGCTTTTTTGAGTTTTACAGGCCATTGGCATGTTTTTTTTTCTAATAAGAGAACTCAGAAAAATGCCCCTAGTGTACAAAGCAGCCACTGCAGGAGTACCAAAAGCTGCAGTCCCTCTAGTGTCCACTGGAGGCATGTAAATTGAAGTTACATGATTGTGTGTGTGTTAAACTGACTATTTTCATTGCCAGACTACACATCTGTACAGCCTGTTTCAATGAACATCTTTGGTCTAAATGTTTTATGTGTTTAACACCTCCTACTTTAGGGGAAGTTAATTTCTTACATCCAGACTTTTTTCTTTTATTTGAGTAATGAGTTCCAGTTTTGGATAGTTTAGGACATGATCGACAGTGCTACCAGCCTTTATGGTGTTATGGCTTCTTTGATAATCAAACAGCTGATGTCAGTGTGTTATACTCATGTAAGGGCATGAGACTGGAGGGCCATGTGAGCACACACAAGTCACACAGCATCAAACAGAGAAGGAAGAGACACTGGAGGAGACGTCTATGTTAAGTCATTAAGAAGATTACCCACTTGACTCAGAAAATCTGTAGTTCAAAAGAGGATGTAGATCTGTGAGAAATGAAACCTAAAAAGGCTGATGTAATGACACGATATTTCAGAAGTGGATACTAAATGTAAACTACAAACAAATGCACTGGATGATATCAGCTGTTAAGTCAGGATGGTCAACAGAAACCATGAGATCATGCTGTAATCAGAAAAGAACCCAAATCACACAAAGTCAAATATTGGTAAACTAAAGGAGGAAATAATCCTCCACCAAGGAGGTTATGTTTTCACTGCCGTTTGTCTGTAAGCAAGATAACTTAAAAAGGTATGAACAGATTTTAATTTGAAATTTCAGGGAACGCTGGTCATGGCACAAGGAAGTTAGGATAGGATTTTGGTGGTGATTCGAATACAGAAATCTTTTGAAGTTTGTGAACAGAGCAGTTTTCCACATTTTCTCTGGTAACTTGGCAAAAATGTCAGAAATGGCTTGGATACGGGGTTTGCTCTATGAGCACTTCTGGTTTAAAATGTAAGAAAAAATGGTCATATTAAAAAAATCAAATTAATATGGTTTAGCTTTAAAATAGTGTTTGAGTAAGAAAAATCACACTAAAGTCATGAATAAAGAATTAACTTTTTGCTGTTAAATTTTTCCAATTTCAAATAAAAAAATCAGCAATTTTAAACAATGTACTTTTTCATGTAATATAATAGTGTAAGTTAATTTTTAAGATATGATAAAGATTAAAATCACATAGAGTTGCGTTGTGCTTTATTTTATACATATTTGGGGTGGATAAGAATGAAAGAGATACCTTTATAATATCATATTAACAACAGTCAAGCACTTTTTAGTCCTTTGTCTTTCATATTTGAGTACTAATATAATAGTAATCGTCAGAATAATCTATATGCTTTATAAATAATAATAATTATTATATCAGCACACAAATATGCAAGAAAATAGAAAGTGCTTGATTTTTGTTTTTTTCTTTACAAAAAGTAAATCATAGGTAAAAATAATATATATAGCAGTATGCCAGAATTTTTTCAACAGCTGCAAAACTGATTTTGAGAGCAATTTTCTTTGTGTTAACAGTTGGTGAACAAGGCCTGTTATAAATACCTGTAGTTTCACTGTAAAAGGCCCTCAGTCTGCACAGCAGGTAGCTTTATACCTACCAATTAAATGAAGCAGAAGAAGACTGATTTTTCAGTGTTTTAATCACATGGATACATGAATAAACCAAACAAGAAAGTAAAAAGAGAAGAGAAAGGGGGATTCTTAAGAACAATGGTTCTGCGGATCCTACACAAGGAGGTGTTAACACCACCATCCTGTAGTCACCCCAGGGAAAAACATCACTAATATGGATTTGTGGTTGTTTGCCAATACACAATCTACAGGACCTTCCACTATCTAATTTGCATGCAAGTGCAAGTGTAATAGATCAGTCCCCTACGCTGATAGTTTTTACATTACCCAGCCATTTAAAGACCCTCCTACACAGAGCCAAGCATACAGAAGTATCAATAAAGAGGACAGAGAAAGGAAGACTCAGTTGTTCCTTTTCCATTTGTGCTATCTGCTCAACTCAACTGCATGGTTTGGATACTACCCACTCTGTTTTCCATTACAGTATAGTCTGTATCAGTACCTTTTTAAGGTGGGCGGGACTGTCATATCGTGGCCGCACAAAAGTACGGTGGCACCCTCACAAAACAAAGAAGGAAAAACAGGCAATAGAGCTGCTGGTGTCTTTGTGTTTTTTTGTCACAGATTGGAGATTAATTTTGTTCCAAAGAGGGTTGCAAGCAGCAACATGCTATTTAAGCAGAGGAGAGTTTGGGAAGTCATACAGCATTTCAGAGCCGATGATGAGGTGTTTCATACCCACGCCAATACCCCGAACTTGTGGCGATACTCTGACCATTCAGAGGTCAGCAGTGTTTTCACATTACCTCAGCTCAGCTCATTTGGACCCCCACTGGAAGTGATATGAATAGCTCTGACAGGTACTACTTTAGGTACAGTCCCTAACAGAAAACCAAAACAGTCAAGTAAAGTTGAGCCGAGTCAAGCTGACACCATGTCAGGGAAAAGCCCCATTAACATGAGATCTTGAGGGAATTCAGGGAGAATCCTACCACGTAGGAAACTTAGGAGCAGTTTACACGACAACGAAAACACACAAAAATTAAGTGTTTTCGTTGCGTTTGCACCTTCCATTTACATAAGAACGGTGCCCGGAGTGCCTGAATCCACAAACTTTTGAAACCAGGGTCCACAGTGAAAAGTTTTGGAAACGTTTTGGTATCCGTCTCTGTGTGAAAACTATGACACGCAGTGCATGCTCAGGACTCTTTCAGATGAAGGTTGCTGCGCACCTAGGAACAACAACAACAGCTTCGACCGTCTACCGAGTACCATGTGTGCTGCTTACTGTGCTCGGTTTGTTGTCCAGACAAAAATATCCAGACAGATTTGTTGTCTAGACAAGAAACTCCTGTGCCTTTGTGCGTCCACTCGCCATTGCTGTTTGTGAAAAGTTTGTCTTCACCGGAAAGCGTATGCGAGTTATAACTCCACTGTTTCATTACAAACCTATATCCCCAACTACTGGCCTGCATGCACAATGTTTTCAGTCATTCTCCCAGATCCATGTGAACGCGCATCCTTTTCACATCATCTCCGTGTGAACGCAGGGCGCTTTTGAAAACGAAAAGGAAAAACCTTTCTGTTTCTGGTGACAACGTTGTCGTGTAAACGGGGCCTTAGTAAAGCTACATGAAGTGAGAGGTTGTGGGAGTTGAAATAAATTTGTCATAAACTTTCAAAATTGTTGAATAAATTCCACTCTCTGTACCAGGTACAAGATCATGGAGCTGATCTGCTACACAGTGATGGGAGTTTTTCCTGCCTTGGTCATCCTCTCCATGGTGAGCAGCTCATAATGTCTCATTTGTTGTCTTTGATTGGTTTCATCCTTTCCTCCCTGTAATGCCACTGAAGCATAATCAAATGTTGTTTTCTTCCCAGCCGGAGCAGTCAGGATTGTGTGAGCTGCTGATGGGCGGAGCCTGCTACTGTATGGGAATCATCTTTTTTAAGAGCGATGGCATCGTACCATTTGCTCATGCCATCTGGCATCTGTTTGTTGCCATGGGAGCTGCCATACACTACTACGCCATATGGAAGTACCTCTATGCCCAGCCAGCCAATCAGGTCCAGACCTCTAGATGACATCAACGCTCACATCAGGAAGTAGCTCCTGTGTTTGAGGAAACTTTAAAGGGAAGTTGTGAGCCGTTTCCAGATTCAGGGGCTGTCTTCTTTTAAAAGTTATTCATGTAAACTCAAACAAAAAAAAAATCAAGCCACATGATGGTAAAAATAAGAGGTGATTTCAGGTGATTCTTCTCAACTCATGAAGTCAGACAAGTCACGGTTCATTGTGAGGAAATCTTCTCTGAATCTACTAATTTATAATCAATTGATTTTAGGCAATAGATATTATGCGTCCTTAAGTTTTATATGCCATTTTTGCTTCTTTGTACAAGAAAATAGTGTGCAGCGTCAGGACTTCTCCCTGTCCCTCTGTAAATAATGCCAGTAGCTGTCTGAAATGGCTGCCTCCCCTGGGGCCTCCCCTGGGGCCTCCACTTTGGCGTCGGACCACTGTTAGATCAGTAGTTCAGGCCCAAGATGACTTTAACAGTGACTGTTGAAAGAATACAGAGCTGTTGAAATTAGTGTGCTGAACAGCGCTGAACTAACCAATAACTGTACAGTGACTGGTTAATAAATCAGAACAGGCCAAGGTACATAAGGGAGCCTTAAACAGAATGTCTCAGACAGAGTGAGAATAGAACTGGATCAGGGGTACTTGGTATGTGATTATGAACATACCCAAGCAGTCATCAGAACTAAATATATGAGGCAAACTGTGACCACTTTGTGTCGGACCAACCAATGATGCCTTATCTGGAGTTGGTTCAGGACCCTAAGTCAGGATCAATAACTGGTAAGTAAGTCAGAGCCAGATTGTGATGATTCAAAGTTTGACATCATGAGGCAGATCGGTTAACTTGCTGCATAACACTATGTCGTTTCCATCAGGCTCTCATTTTTTCACATTACACACCAGGTATTGTGTGAATGCTGAAATTCCAAAGTCACTTACTTGGTGAATGTAATGTGTTCATATGATATTTTCTGACTCTATGAGTTGATAAGCATTTTTGAAAGCACCAACAGCTTCCTCATATAAATTGTGAAAAACTTAGAACATCACACAAGTGTTTTTTTGTTTTTTGTTTTTTTCCCGAAATATATCAAAAACTCACTTAAGTAAAGTTTACATTAAAAGCACTATGTTTTGTTTGAAATCTTCAGACTTCAATGAGGCTACCAGTGAATTGAGTAAAGTTTTTACCATTTCAGTTCAGTTTAATTTCAATTGCGAGATTTTAGACTTCATTCCAATGAGCAGAGTTTATATACCTAGTCTTGGAGATTTCTGTTTATGTGTTGCACATCTAGATTCAGTGATCAGATGCTCAGTAGAAGGTATTGTCTTTTTGCTGAGGAGAGGACAGTTTTTACAAAAAGCTGACTTTTCTTTCGTTATTACAATATTCATATTATTTCAAATATAGTTCTCATCACAAACATTGTTGAATATAGGCTATACTTAGAAGGTTGCAACATCAGTAACTTATTACTCCAATTTCAGTGTGCTAGATGTTAAAAAAATATTAATTGTGCTTTTACACTTTAGGATACCACAGGGCAACAGCATTTGCTTCAGTCAGTATTTTACTGTGAATTACAGGCATGGCTGTAGGAAGATATTTTTATGTTAAACAAACAGATGCTCATGGTTTTAGTCACAGAGACTTTACCTGTGTACATCAACATTTATATCAGGCTCCACACTGTAGATTATCAAGCATAATTACTGAATTCTAGTAGTTTACTGTTGTTGATGATAGGGTTAGTGTGTAAAGATTTTATCAGTACATTTTATACAGTATGTATATTTCTCAATGACTCACAGTATATGTTGATTTATATATTTTATTCTGATGTGTCAGCTTATTATTCATATGTTTTTAAACAAAGTCACATGGGCGCCACTTTGCCTTAACGTCACTTTAAGGCTGGGGACTCATTTTATACTGTTCAGCTGCGGTGTTCTTCATTTTAACTGATAGTTAAAAAATACTGATAAAATCTTCTAAATTGGTTTTAAAAAGTGAATATTCTAAACATAAAAAGAGATATCAACCAACTTAAGGTAAAAATATTATTTTACTAATTTGGTACAGACGGCTTGGTTCAAAACATTGTGTTATTTGCTTTAAACAATTAATGACTGAAATATGGTTACCTATAAATACCCTGACTTTTTTAC
The DNA here is from genome assembly GCA_037902135.1 of Cetoscarus ocellatus. Taxonomy (NCBI): domain Eukaryota; kingdom Metazoa; phylum Chordata; class Actinopteri; order Labriformes; family Labridae; genus Cetoscarus; species Cetoscarus ocellatus. The sequence continues at coordinate 197,174 of JBAMNC010000879.1, forward strand.
TCATTTGGTACAGACAAAATTACCAACTTTACTACAAGCATCATACTGTGTCTAGCTAACAGTGTTGAAAAATGAAGCCTTTTTATGGTATGACTACTAGTCCACACAGTGTTGATGTTTGTCGGGGGGTTTAAGGCCCGCCTCAACTCTGGCAATTTGTCGTAAGGTTGACCGAAAGTCAATTTTAGATATCATTCTCAATATGGTGGCGCCACATATTGGACTCAAAGCCCCCATAGTAACATACTGTATCTGCTGGCATCACTAAATCAATGTAGACAGTCTATGCAGATAACAAAAGGTTAGCTAGCCACCCTGACATTTTTTCACTTGACTACGCGACATAAAATCTTCACAGTTCGTACAGTGAGAGCACATAGATGTTTTTTAGATTTATGCTGAAGCTGTTTCTTGAATCAGGCTGTCAAGTTGTGTAGTTAGGCCGTAAAATACTTCTGTACCCCACACACAATCAATTGGGTGTTGGATTTCTGCAGCCAGCATCAAGTGGACCCTCATGGCACTACAGCTGTTGGCACTTCTGCGTGGGCCTCCTGGAGGTTGCCGCCTGGTTCAGCACAGACTGCTTAGTCAGAACAACATTGGAGTTAGAACACTGCTTGCTAGTTTACTAACGGTTAGCTGGCAATGCTCCCTTCTTTTCTACTCATTTGGTACGAACAGCTAAGTCAAACAGCATTCGCACTGAATAATTGGTTGCTTGCCCTGAAATGGTAAGCAAGCAATACTTTTTAACTCTTTGGTACAAACTATTACGTTAAAACATCAGTATTAGACAATAGCTAGCTAGTTCACATATGGTTAGCTAGGATTGCTGACATTTTTAACTTATTTGGTACAAACAGCAGCAAGTCTGACTTTTTTACTCATTGGTACTGGCTGACAAATAAAAACATAAGTGTCAAACCATTTCAAGCTAGTTTACGGATGGTTAGCTAGCACCGCTGATGTTTGGCACTTTTTTGTTGCAGACAGTCAAAACAACATCAGAATTAAACAGTTGTTGGCAAATACACACATGGTAAGCTTACCATGACTTTTTAAACGCACTTGATACAGCAGCTAAGACAAAACATCTTAAGTATGAAACAGTTTTGGCTAGCTTAATATTGCAAGCTAGATATCCTTCATTTTAATTGGTATGGACAGCTAAGTCAAAACATAATTTGTGTCAAACAGTTATAAGGTTGCTTTTATGTAGTAGACTAGCATACTCTGTTTAACTAATTTGGTACAGATAGCTAAGTTAAAACTGTCGGTATTAAACAGTTGCTAATTAGCTAACACTTGACAGGTTAGCTGTCTTTGCCTTCTTTCAATTTTTTTTGATACTGACAGAAATGTTAAAAAAATAATTAGAGTAACATGAGCACTGTATGATTGCTAGCTAACATGGATAAGATCACTATCCTGACTGGTAACTTGCCTACATGACTGTCAGATAGTATGTTGGTCATAATTTGACACTATTAAAGAAGTATTAAGAAAAAGTCTCAGCGGGTTTCACCTGCTAAAATAAGGGGTAAATAAAAATACAAATAAAAAGGAACATAGTCAAGCTGTTTTCTGGCAGTTGGACAACACAGTCTTCAAAATCGTTAAATTTTTTCAATAGCCCTGATTTTTTTCCACGGGGACAGGTAAAAAGAGAACGTTTTATTCGACTTTCTTTGTTTGTTTAATAGTGTGAAACAACACAGCAGCATAACAACAACATCTGAGTCTCCCAGTTTAAGCTTGATGTCCAAATAAAGCGACTTCCATGTGAACACGATGAACGGGACCCATTAGATAGAATTTATTGATTATCTTGTGAGGAGAAAACCACTGTCTGATCCAGCACTGCCAGATTTACTGCCATTACTGATAGCACACTACTACCACATAAACATCTCACACTTGAAAGGAAACTGAAGCTATAGTATTGTTGAACAATCCGGCCCAATATTAAGGCATCTCAGGTGTGTGTGTGCGTATGCGTGTGTGTGTGTGTGTGCACGTGCCAGTGTGTATGCTCATGTATGTATGCTGAACTATCTGACTCCCATGAATCCAAAGCCTCTAACTGGCTGAGTCTATGTTTACACATTACGCATGTACCTTGAACACATAAAAAGTATATTTGAAATATTTATGTACTCTTAGTGCTGAGCTGTGTGTGGTGACAACATATATTTGACATGCTTTTACTGGAAGATTAATATGGCTAAAGGACCAAAAGGTTGTACAGTCTCAGTATGATCATAGGTATTTATAAACATAATTTCTCCTGTTAGACATCTTCTCTCTGCTGTCTGTCTCTCAGGATTTGGATCACTTGGGCTTAAAAGCCTGTGAAGCCACATTCAAGGACCACTAAAGCTGCTCCGATGTTTGAGTGATGTCCAAAATGATCAAATAGCTGCTTTCTTAAATGCTGGCACCACTCCATGCAGCTTTACCTGCTTGTCTCCAAGTAGGGAAATAGTCCAGGGGTGTTTTTGTGAGCTCTACTTTACGGGTTATATTTATGAATTAAGGAGAAAGATTCAGGATAGAGGGACTTTCATATTAAACCACTGGAGATGTTATGGCACAAGGGTTGTTTAAAGATTATAATGAATAAATGTATCACTAAATTTACTTCAGCATCCAAAAAACTTACTGTAAAATATACTGAGATAAATACTTAAGAGCATAATGTTTTATTAATTAAAGTTTAATCTATTTTAAAAGGAGGAGCAGGTTTGAAGGAAACTGTCTCATTTGTTGACAGCACTCAGTTATCCTCTCAGTTCAAGACATGTTTATGTTTAAAGCTCAATTTTTTTTACAAAATAAACCAACCACCTTGAAATATTACAAATATAATTAATCAATAATATTTAATGTTCTGTTTTTACCATTTGTTTTGGGGGTATTAGAAAGTGGTTACCTGGGGATGCATGATATTTGGTTTTGATAGGGGTGCTCTGTATTTGATTTATGCCAATAATCAATATGCTATCCTTTTTAAAATAATACATACAAAGTCTCTACTGTACTAAAAAATTACCAGTTTATGTTTATTGTGACAGGCTAATTGTGTTAGGAACGGATGTGAACAAGACAAGCAACATGACTCTGATGAATGATGCTTTTTAGATAGAAACTCACTGATGCATTTTGGCACATTTGAAGAGTCTGCATATATAACAGCTGATATATTGATTTTTATCACTGACATGTTTGTCTGTAAACTTTTAGGCTGTTAAACTATAACTCTCAAAAAAATTAGAAATGTTTTTCTGGCCAATTATTTTTCTGCTCTAATAATACCTAATAATTGCTATTGTATTTTATATTATCGTAAAGGTGACTAATCAGGCTACAAGTTTTTGTTCATACATGACATGAGCAACACAGCTAAACATGTAGGAAGCACTGCCCCAGAGTGTGCCAAAATTCCCTCTTCCCTTGGAAGAAAGCCTACGGTTCCTCGGCCAAGCAAGGGTAAGGAACTGGTCTTCTTGAGTGCTGACTTCCTGGGATGCCCACTTTGGGGTCTGTCTTTGACTTTAAACATATATACATTCAACACTGGAAATCAGTGTCGTCTTATTATTTTTACATTGTCTGATACAGTTAATTTTAACAGTAACAACAAATCATTTTTTATCTGCAGTGTAAGAAACAAACAAAACAGTAGTTTAGGCCTAAAACTTCAGCTCTTTTAACTAGATTTAAACTAGAAAAGCACTCAGAGAGCACAAACCTCTGCCAAGCAGCTCAGTCCTGGCACTGGCTTTTCCAAAACAACCTGTAACAGATACAATTCTGGATCACCAGATCCAGAATAGAGCCAGGATCTGGACCAAACTCAGCACATACATTGAGGTTGTCATCTTGTGTGAACACAACACGTTTAGGAAACATCACTTAATATTTTGACTTTATATGAATGTCATTAATGGGATTTCCCATTATAAAGCTCAATGTTCTTTTTCATCCAGGCAAATATACATAACACCAACAAAACTGAATGGCTTCCTCCTTGGACCAAACCACACCTCTGGTGAAATTTTTATGTAAATCCATCCAATAGTTTTCCGTAATCTCGCTTACAAACACACAAACAAACAAACAAACATACGCTGGCAAAAACATAAACTCCTTGGCAGAGGTAAAAAAAAAAAAAAAAAAAAGTCTGCCTGGGTAGTTTGATGGTTCTGCTTTAAGCTCCATAAACCTCTAGTGCTTCACTGCCCGAAAAGGTGAAGAATAATGCTGCACAATCCTCACTGCACAGCAGACATGATTATAAATATCAGCTGAAACGGTCCTACCTGCTAACCCTTTATTTACTTTTAATCGTCAGCACCACTGTCAAGCTGGTAATATCGTGCATTCCTAATAATTTAATGTCAAAACAAATGTTCTAACCACTAAGAGGCCATTTACCACTGTAGATATGACTGTAGTGTGAATTCTCTCATCTGTAATATATCCTCAAATGGATCTTTATAACATTTTTACTGAAAGTGTTTACTCAAGCCTCTGAGACACAAACTGCTTCAATGTTTACTCTTTTGCAGGACTCGGGGGAGGGTTGGGGGTATTATAGCCTATCATTGCCAGTATTTTTCTGCATATAAATTATTAAATTATTTAATGTGTGTGCGTCCTGTCTTGATTATGAAATACCTGTGTCATTCAGACTTACAGTGCCCACCAGACTCTGTATAGAGATTTTTAAACGCTCCATGATGCCTTCATGGACCCTCGGTACTTTGTTGATAGACGCTCTGTGATTGTGGAGCTGCTAACTCGATCTGTTCTCAGTGCTGCTGGTGTTTTCTTTATGGTCCTACAACACTGATTATATCCTATCTTCTTCTTTCTCGCTCTACTTTTCAGATTAAGTTATTTTCTGTGTCTGTAGTGCTTTTGTGCTGTGACAAGCTGATATGATGCCAACAATGCTTTTATCTTTTCTATTTCTCTTGTAATAAAAAAAGTTTTTCATGCAATATTTTTCTGGTCTCAACATTTTGTGGTCTTTCACCTCTTTGTCCAGCGTTTTATTTTGCAGGAGAGGAAACTGCTGCAGTTTTGGTTGCATCTCAAAGCTTTATATGTCCATTTTAGGCTCTGATAGGATGATGGTGTCAGCATCAAAGTTTTTTGACTTGTATGCTATTTCGATTTTTTCCTTTTTTCCTCACTATTTTTCAGCATTTTTTTTTTTTTCAAGAAATGTTTTTTTTTTTTTTAATTATTATTATCATTAAGAGCAGCCTTCACAAACAACCCCAATTTGTGGTCTGGAATTTGTCTGGGGCCCACCTGAAATCTATTCAATCAGACCTTAAGATGTAAAGAACCTCCCTTATGTTTAATTGGTTCTGTAAAAAAAAAAAACATTTTTGAGGTAGCACTGCTGTAATTCTTTCAAACAGGCTGTGTTACTTGGATAACTCCTTCTCTTTACTGATAAATGATTTTAATCAAGTGACAAACACTTTTGTACAATCTTTCAATGAAGGGACAACCTTTAATTCAACCACCAGATCAACTGTTTCTCTTGTTCTGTTTATTAGACAGTTGAAGTGATGAAGCGACTAACATCTCAGTGAAATATTTTAGTAGCCTTTTGTTAATTCCAGGTCATAAAACATGCTATCATGCATTTTTTATATTTTCTATTAACTTTTTTAACAAACAAGCACAGCACAAACTGTACAAACATACACACAGTCAAATAATAAGTAAATGAATAAAAAATATAAATAACAGATGAATAAATAAGTATTAAAATTAACTAATAGGAAACATGAAAAATAAGTAGGTAAATAAATGTTATAAGTAAAATTAGGTTCCATAGATCACCATAGAAAGATATTGTATGCCTGCAAAAATGGAAAATAAAGCCCTTTAAGACAACATGGTGCTTTTTTTCAACAATATGTAAATGTTAGATGTTTTTTTCATTGTAAATATAGAGAAGCCAAGTGGGGAGGTTTAGTTTCTTAAAAAGACTAGCCCATTTAAATGCATTTGTAGACTTTGAACTTAGCATATTGTTAAAGAAACGTTTCAATGTTAACCAGACCTAAGAACATTAATTTCTAATTTTGCATGAGTCTTAGACTCAAGAGAATACTCTGCCCTCAACTGTTATCTAGACAGATAAATATGTTAAAATTTAAACATTTCAGCAGAAAACAAAACAAATGTCAGAACTTAAATAATTTTATACAGGGGCCCCAGGCCCTAATACCTTTTCATAAAGTGGGAACAAAAGTGGTTTGATTTTTATGTACAATACATTGATTACCAATATTTAGAGTCTTAAAGACCAAAGAATAATGGTTACGATATATTAATATGTCCAGCTGCTGAAGATTCAGTGTTATGTTATTTGTTTTAGATGAAAGTATGAGCTATTGACATGGCTCGGACAGAGTTTGAAAAATATAGGCCTGGCTCCAGATAAAGAACCTCCTTCTTATAAAGGCCTGGTGCCCAAATCATTTTTTAAAATAAAGGCCGCTGCCTTTATTTGAGGTATGTTTACGGTATGTTTGCTCAAGTTCATGGGAGAAGGAGAGAAATGACCTGTCATACACATGGACTAACTGGATTTTTTATACTAAGTAACAATATGTTCAATTTTTTTTTGTTTTTTTTGTTTGTTTGGTTTTTTTTTAAGATTTATTCATGATTAAATGCCATGCAGCTTTTTTCATGTTGTGCTGTAACCACCGTCGTCCGCCAGGCGGCAGCATCTGCGCACACTCGGGTGCCAGAGCAGGTGCGCCGAGGTGAGACATCGAGAGCAGCTCGGGTGTTTCCGTCGCCGCTCGGCCGTCGGCAGTGGAGCACCGTCGCTGGATGTGGGAATGCGGTTGCCTGAGGCAGCGGGCATTGCTGGACGCTCGGCAGAGATGTGCGCACCGAAACCGGAGCCCTCCGCGGTTGGCTGTCGTCCAAGTTAGCGGGCTTGTCGGGGGTGTGGGTGGGTGTCCCGGAGGGCTGGGTGTCGCTCGGGTTATTTTTTCCCCCCTCATATTTTTTTTCTGTGGATTTTCTGTCTTGTAGGGGAGACGGAATGAAAGAGGAGCCAAGAAGGATTCCCCAGCAGCACCATGGAGCCGCGCACTGCAGGCAGCGTGAGTACTCAGACAGAGCCCCGGGGGAGTGGGTTTGTCACTGCTGGATCACACCTCAACTTTTCACGGACATATTTCTGTCACGGGTGGACGCACCTTTATTTTCACACAATATTTGCAGTCAAAAACATCATTTATTCATGATGAGAGCGTTGTTCACGTGTTTACGGTAATTACCTTCAACATAATTTTCCACGAGCTCGCCCACAGTCACCTGACACACCTGCGGACCGTTAGAGGCCGGTGAGTCGGCTGTGGAGAGCCGAGTCTGGAGCCTCATCAGCGGATTAATTTCTGAGGATTTTCTCCTGCCTTTTGTGGCTACGGCGGTTGCTAATGACGACCAGTGAGCCCAAAGCCGTAAACAGACGGACCGACACCGAAAAACAGCCACAACAGTGCAGGCGCAAGTTCAGCACAACCGTTTCTAAAGCTGTGAGGGGCTTTAAAGCAGCATTACCTTTGACCTTCTGATAGTAAAGACAAGGGCAGACTGCAACTAAGAAAGGTGGAAGAGAAGTTGCTGCTAAGACTGGGCAGCATTTCCAGTTTATAAGACCAGGTGTCCAGCAAGGACACGTCTATAGTTGTTGACAGTGACTGTAGTAACTGTTGGATAGAAACAGGTAGATGCCAGGCCTATTGCTCAGCTCAGGGATGGGAAACTTTAATGTCCAAAAAGGCCTTATCAGTTTTATTCTTATGGCCATAGGGCCAAATGAAATCATGAAGGATAATCCCAAAGTAATAATTTCTTTACATACAATCTAACAAAGAAAAAATTAAAGCTGTGATTTGAAGTAATTATACCAAAATGAATACATTTAAACTCAAATGCAGGTGATAATACTTTTAAACCTCTTTCTCAATCTAAAATGCAAGGCATTCACTGAATATTGTGCTATATTTTACATTCTACTTTTCTTTTTATAAATACATTGAGTTATACATCAAAAAAATTTTACTTTAACAATCTGCCAATAATAGCTTTTTATGTTTTTGCCATTGTAATGCCTTCAAAGCATCTTTCTAACATAAAGTACACCTTATACATTTTTGTTATAGTTTGTATTGACTGGCAGACTGTAGGAAGGTAGTAGGGGACATCTAGTTGCCCACCTCTAACTCAGTTTAAGACTGTAAACTATGAAGTCACTCACAGTTATATGCGGAGCAGCATATTGGGGCCACTTTGAAGAATCAATAAGATAATAATCTAAAGGTTTTGAAGGAAACACCTAAAAATTATAATGTAATTATTGATAAACAAAATTCAGAATTTTAAAGTTTAATAAGTCAAAATATTGCAAGAAAGCTAAATTTTTTTTCTAGTTTGAATGGCAAAAAATTATGAGAAACCAAACCAAAAAAAATAGATCATCAAGTCCTAAATAGCCTCCTGCAGTGATTCCCAAACTTGGAACCTTGGCCCCATGGGGAGGCCCGAGTTATGCAAGGACAAAATCTAAACAACGCATGCACTAAAATTGAGGTCAGACTACACATTTTATGCATGCTTATGGCTATGGATGCACAATATTATCAGCATAAAAAGTTTAATATCTGTATCTGCAGTTATTGAAACAGTGTCTTATATTTACAGCCAATATATTGGTCATGCATATCAGCTATAAATATTCCAAATATCAGCTGTAATATTGGCTAAATACTCAAATGTACCATATTGCTTCACCTTGTCATCCCGGAGTTTTTCATTTTTTCATGCCCAGAGAGACTGTCACATTGAAAAGAGTCAGTTTTTGTAAAGTAAAGGCTTTGTGCTCTTTGAAAAATAAATATTGGAATTAGTATTGGCTATAATGAGTTGAGGAAAATCGGAATATCAATATCTCGGATAGCGTCAAACCCAGTATTGTGCACACTCAATCATGGTCCGACCCAACAGTTGTAACAGTGACCGCTTGTATTTACTATCAATCAAACATACCGTCATCATAATGTTTGGAAAGACAAACAAAAGTTAACAGCTCTTTAGTACAGTGTGTTTCTTTGCTGTCTTCAGTGTCAGCCCTCTTTCCAACATCGTCAAGTGGATTGTTATCTGCTGTGGATTTCAATCGTGCAGTCTGTCATACTTGCCGGGCAAGTCATAGCACAAATTTATTACTTAGTGGTTACCTGATCTGACATAGTGACTGTTGAATCCAATGAAAAAGTGCATTTTCTGACCTTGGCATAAGGTTTTGTCTGCCATAGAGCAGCTTAGCAAGATGTGTTTTGGAACAGCTAGCCAACTGTGTGAAATAAAATGAGACTAAAATCATAATCAAACAGCCCAATCTCCGTTCACCTCAGATATTTTGTCGTATGATTTTGGTCCATACTGCCCTGCCCTAGCTGAAGCCTGTGTGACATGATTACCAATGGTAACACTACCTCCTAGGTCTCCAAACACACCCCAGTGATGTAAAATTCAGGCCTCTATCTGTCTCCTTCAATGTGTAGCCTATATGTGCGGTTTGATGGCCCCAGGATTGAGTTAACTGCGGCCAAGTAGCCAGATTACCATGGATTAGCAGGCATTTAAAATAGTCACGTTATCCCACCAGTGGCTGCGGAGTCAGCTACAACAACACCTTTTAGGCTGCCGGCCAATTATTTCCTGAACAGAATTGATATATTCTATGTGAGTAGAAAGCTGCACAAGTCGCAGTCTGCATGAGGTGCTGCTTTCATCTGCTGTCAGATCCTCTGCCTCAGATGTCCATCTGATGTTTCCTGCGTGGTGGGCCTTAACCAGACTAGTAATTCATCCAATCCCAGTTAGGAAGCGTGACTCACCTTCTGCGAGGGCACGGACTGGAAACAAACCTGATTATTGAGATATAGAACATGACCTGGATGCAGCCAGACACAGGGCCATACAGCTTTAAGAGCAAGCTTCATTCAATTTGTGGCATCAGATTTAAAATTAGATTTACTCTTTACTGCTGAGTGGACAAAAACTGTCAGTATTAGTACAGAAAATCAATACACACAGTCAGAGTGAGGAAATAATAAAAACTCAAAATAGTGAGGGAAGGAGAAATTAAATAAAGTAATATAATTATAATATACTAACCCTTACCCTAACTGGAGGGTTATTTTTTTAAGAGTTTTGACCATGCTGGAATTTTAAATTTTGAGAGGATGAGAGAAAATCAAACAATATTAAATCCCGTATTTCTTTTTTGTTTGTTTTTATGTTTTATCATGGCAGTAAAAAATGTCCTATGCAACCAGTGGGGTTTTTTTTGTTGTTTGTTTCTAAAATATTACAGGCAAACTCCATTTGTCTGTGTATTTTGCACTTAGGCAGCAGTCGTGTAGCATTTTTGTTCAGTTTATGTAATTTACAACATGATATTTTTACAAAACTTCAGTCCTGATTTAAGTTCATTGCGACTCGTAGTTTTTTTGCAGTATGCCTGCCGTGTAGAGCTGGTCAATAAATCTAATTATAATGAAATTACAATTACTGCTTTCCACAGTTTTGAACACTGAGCCGTATTTCTGCACTATTCTTATGTGTCACTCCAAGCAAACCCCATTTGTCATGCTCTTACGTTCCTTAAATGTCCAAAATAAATCCAAACAATGGATTTAAATGCCAAAGGTGCGTTCGTTTTGTCTCTCTCCTGTGCTGCCATGTTTGATTGACATACTATCTCTTGCGCAGTGAACATCACCTCTGCTATCCTCCCCTGTAAAATGGCTTAAGAGCATCATCATGTAGTCTTTAAAAGCAATTGATTTCATTTCTATAGAACCAAAAGCTTTATTAAATGTTGGAAATCAGTCCATTAAATAATATTGATCCTTGGCTGCCATGAGATGATATACTATCTCCACGCCAAATACTGTGATACTACGGTGTGTTGATTTCCCCTCCACCCCCCCAGGACAGTGTATAGAGGGAAATCAGAGAGATAACAGGTTGGAAAGGAACCACAGTTTAAATCAGAGTTTCAGCCAACATTATGGAGGACAACAACCATTACACATGAGGCGTGTGGACATTACCACATACATAGGCTAACATAGCCCACCTGTATTTTTTTAGCAACATTTTGTTAGTTATGTATACTGACAATCATACATCAAAAATGAGGTCTTGAAAATAATCAAAGTAATAATGACATTCACATTGGATTTTTGCTGATATTTTAAAACTTGTCATTGCAAATACTGCTATATTTGTCAAAAGCCCAAAGCCTCCACTTGTTATTTATTTATTAATGTATTTTTTCATCAGGTTCATTTCTATATGTTTTATATTTTTTTGTAGTTGTCTTTTTGTTTAGTTTTACCTCTTCTTTAATTTTATTTGACTTTGTGTCTGATTGAAGTCACCATGTGGCACTTTGGTAAACTTAATTTTTTAAAGTATGCTTCATAAAGTGGATTGGATCAATTTGACAGTTTTCATTTCATGGTGACAGTCTGTGGTAGAAACAGATCTGAAGCAAGAAAAACAACATTTTGTTCTTTAAATAACATGAACATCTAATTAACAATAATATTTTTGATTTATAAAACAAAACATTCAATGATTATGAGGTAAACCATTACATACAGTCTGTTATAAAGCTATTGATGGGACATAAATGGCCAGTATGTTCATGTAAATGTTCATATCTGCCAATACCAAGAATCACCTTTTTATACAATTATCTGCTGATACTAATATTGTTCTGTATATATCGTGCATACCTAGTTCACATCCTTAAGTTGCACTTTAACTTCCAGTTGATGAAGCGATGTTGCAAATGGCTGAGACTGTCAACCCATCAGGACGTATTAACTTGTATATTTAATCAATGATCTCATCAGCTTCTTGGTACTGTACCTGGATCAGTTTTTCTTTTCTACTGAAGAAAAATGAGTTGTCAGCAAACACAGAGCAGTTGTTTAGTTTCCTGTTTTTTTACAAGAGAAAAGCCAAATCTTGGAACATGGGAATCTCTGCCGTCACTTTTAAGACCAAATCAGAGATGTTTCCCCACACTGGTTGCAGCAGTGTTACAGCTTTAGTAAGTGGGGTCATAATTATTCTGTGATCCAACAGTATTTTCAGAAAAAAGCATCTCAGTTTGTTTTTTATTCTTTTTCTTCAATGTTAGACTTCCCTGTTTGAAGCTGTGCACAACCGAGGCTCACAACTGCAGGTGGTTCTGTTTCAATGTGTTGATAATAAAACACTGTTTTGAATGATTTAACCCTGTCTTAAAACAGATTCATTAAAAAGGCAAAAACTACAGCTTTATTTTGTGAATCCCTGCAGGAATCTGGATGAAACTTTTCGTCAGAACTCAGCAGGGTCCCTCCAGCGCCTCTGTAAACTCACATTAACATCGTGTTTTTGTTCTGTTTGTTTCTCCAGCTTAAAAGGTGACACTGACATCAAACACAAACCCTCTGATCGTCAGCTGTCAACTGTCCTGGTGCTGCTATCTCGATCAGCAATAACTTAAAACAGGTACCTCCCAGAAGCACACGCCCGTACACACAAACTCTTTTTGTATTTTTCATCGTCTGTCTGTGTTTGTCTACGTTTTACATCAAACATTTAGTGGAGATTTTCTTTACCGTCCAGATCTACAAATGTTTCCAAAGTAAGTGTGAGATGTATCTGTGTGACCACCAGCAGCTTTTATGCATGGTTTGTGTTTTTTCTTCAGTGTGTATTCTAATGAAATGTCTAAAATGTTTCCGCTCATTCAGCAGTTGTGGAGTTTGTGAAGTCAACAGCAGTAGCATCATGTTTTACGGCTCCTCCTCCGGGGCCAGTATGTCCCTCCCCTCGAAGAGCCGCCTGAAACGCCAGAGCAGGACCTTCACCCAGGTACATTCGCACACTTCTAAAGTTCAGGTTCAGGTGACTTTATTTGTACACAAATCTCAAAACAGATGTAAGAGAGCAACACAACAGGAGGAAGATGAAAATATACTGACTCATGATTAAAAACACAAACAGATAAAAGCCCTAAAAACAATGAAATCATGAAGTGCTTAAAGGGTTAGTTCAGGTTTTTTGAAGTGGGGTTGCTAGAAGCTGATGGCTCCAGTAAATAAGCAAAAGCTACTGGACAGATTTTGCTGAAATTTTCAGCAGATGTTGGTAATGGCCCAACTTAAAATTATTAGATTTTGGTGGTGATCCAGATAACAGCCATTAGCAAACAATCGCTTTTGCTCAACAACTGTTTAACTAATAATGATTTCAACATGATGCTTAGTGCTAGGTGTGGGTTTTCAGGGTCATGGAATCATATTATGAAGTTAACTTTATCATGAAACTATTGCTGATAGATGTAACAGCAATATGTGAGCTACTTTGGAGGAGGTTTGTACTCTCTGAGTGCTTTCTAGTTTTAAATATGGACATCAGGCCTCACCTCTCTGCTGCAATAAGGCATTGTGTCTGCAGTGCCCATTAACTGATCAGGACTTCGACAGATGACAGGCATTTGAAGGCTGACTGAAATTAAAGATCGCAGATGAAGGGTCCAGGAGAAGCCGTGTCCCTAAGTCTCACTTGTGACAGCAGTGGAATTCTGTGTTTGTGGACATGGGCTCATAGTTTAAGCATCTGCACTTCTAGGTAACTTGTGATCTGTCCTACTCCTCAGTTTCCACAACAGTTCTCCATCCCTCTTTCTAACTGTGACTCCATCTGCAAAAGATCTTCCTCTGTGTACTCTTGTACATAAGATATCTTCTCGTACCCACAACTAACAGCACATCATCTTTATAAGAGTCAAGATCGCTCATTTTCAGTTCAGTTTCAGTGGAGAGTTAGTGTTTGTTGTTTCCTCTCACTACCTGACCAGCTGATGGTGGAGGGATACATAACTTCTACACCCCAACACACCAAAGTTCTAAACACGGGCTTTGTTAAGGAAATTTAAGTACTGTAAAGAATCTTAGTGTGCCGTATTGTCGAGCCAATGTAGTTTTTGGAGTTGTTTTAACCTGTAAGTGGGTTAATTAAGAGGCTTTCAGTGGTACCATGTTCTGCTATGTGCCAACTACCCCTGCCCCAAGGTTTATCTCCCATGGGAAAAAGCTTGCAAGTTCCTTTATTAGTGCCATGGGCTTTTTCTTTAAAAAACCTGAACTAACCCTTTAAAGTAGGGGTGTCCCGATCTGATATTGGTATCAGCAAAAAAACAAATATCGGATTATATCGGCCTGCATCTAAAAACTCCGATATAAGCTCTCTGATACAAGCAGCCCATTCTAATTTATTTTTTATTGATTTAATTCAGTTGTAGAATATGCTTATGTTTAAGCTAAACACAGTGGTTATTTTGCAACTTAAAAATATATGTTTTTTTTTTATTGGATTTATTGAGGTTACTTTTCAGGGTCTTCTAATTTATTTTTTTTATTTATTTTATTTAATTGTAGTATATTCTTATGTTTAAGGTTAGAATTTATTCAACCCATTGGCTAATAACAAATGGGTCAGTTTTTCTCATACCTACTATTGCTGACTACTGTTCTCTGTTTGGGTAATCTCACTTGATCAAGCCTGTTCTTACAGTCCATACTACAAAATAAGTAATAAAAGTATGTATGATTCCTGATGATATCGTATCGGATCGATATCGGTATCGGCCAATACTCAAGGCTGCAATATCTGTATCGAATCGGAGGTGAAAAAGTTGTATCGGGACACCCCTGCTTTAAAGTTCCTTAAATCAAGGCAAAGGAGAGATTATTGAATGAAACTGGCTTTCAGTCCCCATCTGTAGACCCAGCAGTAAAATTCATTTTTGTTTTTCTGTTTGCCAGGTTCTGTATCGCACCCTGAGTTACAGGGACCGGGTCCCAGTGGAAACCGGAACCAACACTCGCGGGGATAGGCGTTCAGCAACCGAGCCCCCAGAACGACCAGCAGATGATCCAGCCGAACTCTCCACCCAGAGCTCTGCCCCCGGGGTGCTGAAGATTTTTGGCGATGAAATTTGCGCAGGTGCCAACTACAAGAGCGTCCTCGCCACGCCGCGCTCCAGCGCACAGGAACTGGTCAAAGAAGCTCTGGAGCGTTACTCGCTCAACAAAAACGCTGCCCACTCGTACGTCCTGTGCGACGTTATCGGACGTTTGGAGGGGGTAGGAGGGATTGGAGTAGGGGGATGGCGAACTGAGTGCCTGCGTGTGCTGGGGGACAATGAGAAGCCGCTGTTACTCCAAGAACTGTGGAAACCTCGAGAAGGACACGCTCGCAGGTTTGAGCTGCGCAGGAGAGCGGAGGTAGAGGAACTCAACGCCAAGGAGAAGGACACCGTCACTGCTGGTAAGAAGGCGCGCTAAACCACACTCACACATGCACACACAGCAGCTGGTCTAATTCCCTTCCTTTCTTGGCATGTCAAACTCAGCAGAATAGCTCAGCTCGTTACCTCCTCTGCAGCGTGTCTCTGTGTGTGTGTTTGAAGGTGTGTGTGGATGTAGAGATGTGTGTGTAGATGCAGACTAAGAGCTTTCCTTACAGTTATTATCCTGGAGAGCAGACATTGTTCCTGGATGATTACCTGTGTATTTAAATGTAGATGTACAGTCTTGTGAAGACTGTTTTATTATAGAGACACACTCCTTCATGTCTAATCGAGCACTCAGAGAAACACACATTTGTGCACACACTCAGTGTGGTGGAGGTGCACGGACAGCTGGTCGATTGATTGAGTGAAAGCTGAATCCTTTGTGACTGGAGGTGTGGATGACTGTAGAGACTGTTGTTTTTATCAATGAAATATTCCTTCTTCTAGGAAGCAATCATTTCCTATAGTAGTATTATTCCTCTGCAGTCGCACCTTGACTGTGCTCTTAAAGCGATATGAAGCTTTAACTAGGGCTGAGCAGTCTGAATTAAAAAAGTTCTTTGAGAGTACAAACCTCTGCCAAGGCATTTCCAACATAGTCGAGCGAGTTACCTTCAAACACGTAAAAACTGCACTGTTCACAAACAAAAAAAATACCCTGGATCCACATCCACATTTGGATCCCCACGAAAATGTAATCAGGTCCTCTTTGCGCCATTACCAACATTTCCTGAAAATGTTATCAAAATCTGCTGAAAATGTATTGAGTAATTAGCGAAAATGTGGAAAACTGCCCTATCTTGCAATGTTAAACATGCAGATATGGATCATCAAACATTATCACTTCTTCCTTGAGCTTGACTGGAGCTTCATGTGCGATTAAAGGGACACCAAGCCCTTACAGCTGCCTTACCAACTGCTGTAACCGGTGGTATAGGTAATTATATCTGAGTGTTTTTTGAATGACAAAAAAATAATTAATCAATATTGATATCTGTCAAGACAGAACAACACCAGATTTAAGAACTTTTATATGATTTAAGTGAAATTAAACAATTTTTAATCCTCTTTGATTCCTGAGCTGCAGCAATACTCAATATGATACAGTTTCCACAGTTCAGTTTAAGCTTGTGAATTACAGTATTTTCCATTTTACTAACTTCTAAGCTCCATGTATTTCTCTTTTTATTAGCTCTGATTCATGTTTGCCTGTAAGTGATTTTTTTTTGTTTAACCTTTATTTAACCAGGAAAAGAAACTGTTTGAGATTAAAAAAAGAGTGTCCTGCCCAAGATAGGCAGCAGCATGATTAACAAAGTTAATTACAATAACAACAACACATACAAATACACATGTATAACACTTAAAGTACAATAAAAAATAATAAAGACAGTTAACTGACAAGCTGGACTAAAACATGTGGGGATTAGTAATTATGGGGTACATACTTAACTGTGGGCTAACTGTATTGTTGCAACCCTATTTGATAACATGGCAACAAAAATTCTAGACACAAATAATGAGCTGTTTTCTGTTTGGATTATTAAAAATTAAAGACAAACTTCTGTATGCTGTATGAATTGTATTAAAACAGTGGTAATATCTCTGTATAGTGAGATTGTGGAAAGGTTTTGTACTCTTGAAACGGAGAACGATCATTTCAGTGGTCCCAGTATTCTAAAAAGTACCCAAGTGTAATGATCTTTCGACACATCTTTCACCATAAGAGGGAGAGGACACACCTGACACACCCAATCGACTGATAAACTTATCCTTATGTATTTCTCTTGTCCATTTGGGCAACGTCCAATAGAAAGTGATTGGGAAGTGCAGAACTTTTAAAGAAAATTTAGAGGGTGATTGAATGTCACATATATTTTGCACCAGCCAGAGGCTTTCAGACACTTCTTGTTTCCAGAACAACTAAACCACACACAGCCTCTTCACCCTCACTAAGACACTGAAACACCTGAGCATTTTCTGACAGGGAACAGTCGTTCCAACTTGAAGCTTTGCAAGATAGATCTTTCTGATGACAGACATGGAATCTGGCATATCCAGCTGCATTGCAAGGTTAGGAGAGAGCGTTTCTAAGTTGTACACATATATTGGCCACTTTTGGGATGGTGGGTTGAACTGATTTGGAGAAAGAGAGAAAAATTTTGATTTGCCACTTCATAATTTTTTGAAATACTCAACATATTGCCCAGCTCTACTTTTACCATGCACTTCTGCATGTGAAATTTAAATGATCATGCTTAAACAAACTCCTTAAAACAACCAAACATCTGCACTGTGGTATTTTGAGTCTTTGACAGTGGATGTGTGCGTCTTTTGGAGTGATAAAGTGATCTTTGAGCAGATTATTTTGGACTGATGAAAAGCTGTAAATCCTGCCCTCACTGCCTCCAGATTGGGGCATGGAGAACACAAAGTTTGTAAACAACCAACATAAGTGAGAGATTAAACCACTATTTTCAGCCTCACCGTCTCCAGCGTTTCAGGAGAGCATGCCAGGGTTGACCGGTTGCCATGTTAACCTCATTGGTAGCCTGAGAGAGTGTAAACAGTGTCTTAATGTTACACAATCCAGTAGTTGTACACAGTCTGAACAGTAAACATGACAATATTAGCCAAAGTGTAAAAGCAACTCAGAAAGATCCATTTTATATAGTTTATGTTCAAAGAACCAAATTAAAATTCCATAATGCATCAGAACACTTTATGCTTTCTGACCTGCCTATGAAAGTATATTCAATCTCCTTCACCTTATAACAGGTCTCTTTTAAAAATCATCACTGAGAGGACTTTGAATTTTACCAAGTATGACTCAGAAACTGACACAGCGCAGTTCTCTGGCAGCAGTACAGGTCTTGTCACCTTGAAATTGTTTCACAGTCAATTTGATCATGCAGCCGCTTGAACAGGGAAAATTATACATACCCTTTTTCCACAGAGGGCCCCCGATGCCTGCTTTCAGCTCTGTGTAGCTTTTACAGCAGCTCATGACGCAGAAAATAATCTGAGTCAAGTTTTTGTCTCAGACTTGCACAGAACTTCAGTCCATCCCACACCATTAAGGCTGTCTCTGTCTTTGTTGATCTTCAAGTTAGCTATAAAGTTTAAACCTCTCAAACTACACTGCAGTATAGCCGTTTAACCCTGGACTGTAGATGTCACAGCAGCATTTGATATAGAGTACATGCACCACATATAGGTTTGAACTATGGGTGTACAGTCTTGGATTTTTGCAGATATATGATATGCTAATATCAATATTTCTTGTTATATTTATTTACCAAGACAGTCTTCTTGATTTGAAGTGAATTGAATACTTTATTTCGAACATGGAAAGACACCAAAAATGGGTGGTCACCATGAAAAAATACATGCATATATCAAAACAAAAACCCCCAAAACAAAGAAGGTAAACTGCTGACAATATCTTGCTTTTGAAGCAAGTTTGCATGCTCAAAAAGGAGTAGGAAGAAGTATAAACTTATTTGGTCCTACCCCTTTTATTACCTTGTACTACAGTAAAGTTTTTTTAATTTCTCCATATTTATAATATTTACAATATTCACCATCTATTCAGGAACCAATGGTCTTTATAATATATTGACCAAAATATATTCTAAGCTTCTTTTATACAAATGTACACATACTATTTTCACCTATATATAAAATACTTAATTTTTATGAACATAATACACTCCTACGCACACACAGAAAAAAAAAAAACAGAGACTGACACACACATACTTTGAATGTTGTTCTGCATTTTTCTTGTGTTGGAAAAAGATGTGAAGTAACAAAAAATATTTCATTATTTAATAAATGATACCTTTGTTACATAAAAATGGACATGCAGTGATGATGAAGTAAACAATTATGGCACATATGTGCATTCTGCCAAAATTACAGCTAATATGTAGTATATGCGTATATAGCCAGTTTATAAGTCCAAAATATCCTCTATGAATATCTGCAAAAAAATGTTCATATTTCATTTCAGATCAATTATCTGCCGATTTTAATATTGCTCAGATAATGTGGTGCATCCCTACTTTATGAAGTTTGCAGATTAAGGGCTGGAGACAAAGGCAGAGTCACCTTTGGGCAAAAACTTATCCTTGTATGTTTAATGTATTTTTTTTTTATTTCTAACTATGTATTTGCCAATTCTGCACTTTCTAGTCATCAACAAATGCAGAACATCTCTGAGAGGGAGGCAAACTAGTAGTATGTGTGCTTTACTTCAGTGCAGTTGCACCCAGAGACCTTTTAAAATTACTCTTTAAGCATCACAGTTGCTGTCCTGACATATACCATAGTGGCATTTCAGGACATGCAGTGTTAAGTCAGGTGACTCAGATGTCAAGCTAGCTACCATCTGTATGTTGTTTTATGGAAGCCAAAACCTATTTTTCCAATTTCTTTAACTTTCTTCAATAAAAGTCAGTCTGGTATCACCATCTGTAGGCCGACCTGGAGAATGACCACAGAGTTCGATGCACTATAAAATATAAAGACATCGCTCGTCTCCAAGACAGAAGATCAATAATGTCAAAATACTCATTATATGTCTTTGGTGAACATCCAAATGAAGGGATTTTTGTTGGAACACTTACTGCCTTAAAAACAGTCTCACCAGCAACAACCAGAGACACTAAGCAGAGCAACAGTGTTAAACAAACAGAGCTGCTCATGGAGAATGAAGTTTAGACATCGTCAGGAACAGAGACTGCAAGAAAAGATGTTGCAAGCCGTGACTTTATTTGTGAAGTGCATAGAGTGGAAGACGATTGTGTGGATTCAGAGAAAAATGAGTTGAGGAGTAACTTTTAATTGTAAAACATTTATAGACACAACATTTATCTGTAAAGTTCAATTTAAAGTAATCACAATATATATTGCTAATGGCTAATTGGTAAGCTTCTTTATCCAGCATGGTGTAAATTTCTGTAAAGGTTGGTCTCCTTGAGAGTGAAACAGACTCAGAGCCGAGTAATAAGTTATAACCTTCATCATTATAAACAGAACAGGAGTTTAAGTAGCAGTGTATTTTGGTAATTATTTACATGGATCAATCTCTGGAGATGTACCATCTCACTCATGAGGAGGTCCCAAAAATATGTGTTTCATCGTCTCAGCCACATATCAATTCTGGCTCCAAAGACCCAAGATGGCTGCTGCAAATGTGCCAAACCAAAGACCAGGCCGCTGCACCCTTCTGGTACAGCCACTCCAAATGGCTGTGAACAACATTTAGGGGAAAGTGCACTGCAGCCCTATCAGGCACTTATATACAGTCACAGCAGTGGTT
This sequence comes from Cetoscarus ocellatus, assembly GCA_037902135.1. Taxonomy (NCBI): domain Eukaryota; kingdom Metazoa; phylum Chordata; class Actinopteri; order Labriformes; family Labridae; genus Cetoscarus; species Cetoscarus ocellatus. Next base: position 217,981 of record JBAMNC010000879.1, read on the forward strand.
TTTGGTACAACTGTTTAAGACATTAGCAGCAAGGGAAACACCTGTTAGTAGATCCACTTCAAGTAAAATTTCACCTTTCGTTGACTATCTTTTGCAGTAAGTAACATAAAGTCCTTCACCGGCCCTCTCCTCATAAGCATTTCTCAATGTTTGGAGACTGAAGTTAGACATCCACCTCTGCTGCCCCGACCAGCTTCTGAAAGCATAAACAAAAATTTAATCACAGCAAAGCATGCCCTCCAGGAAGGAACTGTTTTATTAACGAATGCATATTAATTCACATATTTTCATTTTGGCACTAACCTTTTCTCTTTTGTGTTGTAGTGTTTAAAAACTCACACTCCCTGGAGTCTCCTCCTGTTCCTCTTTATTCTTTCCCTTTCACCTCTCCTCTTTTCTTCTCCCTGCTGTATGTGTGAGCGAGCATGCACATGTGTGAGATTTATTTTAATACACACTTTTTACAATGAGATGGCATTTTAAAGGTATGTCAGGAGACTTGCAGCTTAAACAGTTGTGCCATTATTTCTCTATTTTTAATTATGCACATTTTTCTAACTAGCTTTCATAAAAAAGATACCAAAGTCAATGAAAAAATGAGACTGTTTTCTGTCTTTTATTAAAATCCTCATTTGTCTATGACTGATGAACCTCATACCTTTAACTGTATCTCCTCTTACTAACTGCGGATGTTACTCAGTAGAATTAAGACAAACTTTTGTTTTAGCTCCTCAGTGCTTGTGTGCCCTACGGTGTGTGTTTGGGGGGTTACTGTGCTTGTTGTAAGGGCTGGGCAATATGGACCCAAGTTTTATCCTGATGATTTTAAATTGAATGTCAATCGATGATAAATCACTTTTTTGCGTAAAAATACCAAATGATCGTTGGTATATCAAAATTAACTTTGATATGATTCTAGGAATAAATAACGTAATACTAATCAAGAGTGTAGCCAAGTAGAAAATTGTACATTTGGTTAAACACAGATAAAAAATAACATTTAACCATCTTGTCTTAAGCTGATAAAGCTTTCATAAAAATAAAGCACTGTTTATTTCTCACGGGACCACAGCATCAGCATGCTAATCAAGTTTGTTTGCAAAGTGGAATAAGGCCAAAGCCAGTGTTAACAGTAATGCTGCTAGCCTTTAGCTCTCAGATTAACCCCTATATTTCTGTCCATATCTGCTCAGTGTTAGAATTTGCCGCTTTGGTCATGCAGTGATATGATGGGTATAGTCTGACCAGCTTCAGTACAACTTAATGTGAAATGTAGATCAAATACTTAGAACCATAACCCCTACATAATGCCATATTTACATATTGATTTAAGATGCATGGCAGCTGCCATCAAGGGTAGCTACAGTGGGCACTAATGGCAGGCAGCTGCGTTTAAGTTTAGACAAAGAGTTTGACCTGGATTTCAGGCTTGCTATTTTGTTGTACAGATTTTACTGTGTAGGTGATAACTACAAACATTCAGGATACTGACCTATGTTTTATACCACGATAACAAAGATAGAAGCTTTAGACGCCCAATATTGTGAAATTTCCCTGTTTTTAACAAAATGAGAGGCAAACTCTTGCATGCTTTCTAAATTTTCACTAAAACATTAACATTTTTGAGCATGGAGATAGTCGACTTTTTATACTCTAAGAAGCCACATGTTTCAAAATGATTAAACCTAACATGACCTTAATGATCAGGGCATCATAGAGCAGGGACATAATATTCCTGGCCTTTATTTATTACTAAAGAGAGAGAGAGAGCACTTTATATGCAGAGGTCTGCCTGCAATTTTTTTTAAGTCTAAACAGTAAATTACCAATATTGGGTGTTCAGGACTTTTGTATTTGTTGTATCACAAAGGTAGTAATGTTTTTTGGTCCATCTGTCTCTGCCTGGATGGATACATATCTGGATGTGTGTATGTGTATATACAAATATATTTATTATATGTATATTTGTATTTACGCATATATGTGTATCCATAAAATAAAGAGTATGGCTTCAGCCTGCTCTATTCAAAAGTGTCTTGAGATAACACTTGTTATGAACTGGCGCTATACAAAAAAGATTGATTGATTGATTAATTGAATATCAATATATTTTGATTCTTATATAAATATTTCTATTAGATTATCTTGTGATAAATAACTATTTGCACGGGACAAAGAATTTCTGTGTCAACAATGTCAAACAGGCTCTCCTGCTTTTTATTGCTATGATGCATTTTAAAATAGTTGCTGGCATTTCCATCATCACTTGAAACCAATTTGTCACAGATGTTGCTGTAAAATTTAGACTTACTTTAGACTGCTTTTGTCACCCATGATTTCTTCCTTTTTGTAGTCATTAGTGCTGACAGCCTCCTGCAAGAGCTTGAGGTCATTGCAGCGTTCAACTGAAAGCTTTGAAAAGTGACTTGTTAAAATGGTGAATGAAATTGATTCCTCAGATCAGTTAGAGAGGTTATCACCTAGAACCAGTTTTTAATTTCCATCCCCAGCTCTTACTTTCACACATAAAACTTGTGTTAAAGATTTTTTCTTAACCTGTGCTTCGTTTGAAAATACAGCTATGTATCTAAAAAACTTGATATATTGCCCAGCCCTACTTGGTGTTTTGGTGAGGGGTTATTCTCTCAGCTCCCTCCTCCCCTTCATAACCCCTCCCACCCTGCTCTAGGGCCCAAAACCTCCCAATTCCTGGCGGCTCTTATGGGTCGGTCGGGTCTGGGCAAACACAGGAGCTCCCCTCTGCGCTGTGGTCGGGTGGTACAGTCCAGCTCTAAAGGTGGGGACTGGCCTCAGGTAGGGTGGCTGTCAAGTCATTGCCATGGAGACCACCTCTACCTGTGTTGTCACCAGCACCCACCCCCATTTGCAAGAAATTCAACCAGTGTGTGTTTGTGTGTGTGTTTTTGTAAAATGTGTGTGAGCCATCGCATGAGGAGCTGCTCAGTCATCAGGTTCACTGTCGTCTGCTCCATCCAGCGACATCAACCTCATCTGACTGGTTCTGTTTCCACTCAGCTCACACATGACTGTTACACACTCTGTCACTGCAGCCTGAAAAGTTTGTCACTCACAAGTCAAACATACATGTCAACAGTGAACAATTAAACATGGCCCAGTTCAGACCAAAGGTTTGCTCTGTAACCAGAATGTTTAAGAACAATACAGGGGACAGTTCACTCGTAACACCAGACAGACTACTCCACATGTCCAGTGATGTGGAACTAACTAAGGCCCCTTTTCACTCAATTAACTCTAATTGGTTCAATCATTTTTCACTGACCTGCAGCAAGTTTTAGAACTTGGAGTTTTGTAGGATGCAAAACACAAAATCAGTGAAGTCCAGCTGCCTTGTGAGGTTATTGGACTTTCACAGCGGTGTGATCTCAGCAGTTGCAGCTAAAATAGGGCTGTTTGACGATGGTGTCTAGGAGTTAGTTTGTCAAGTTACCCACAGCTGGTTTTATAGCAGAGGCATGTCGTTTGATAAGACCTATGGCTCCACACTTACTGCCTGAAAGAAAGAAAACAAACATGCTTCTTTACTTACCTGTTTTTAGGAATCTTTACCTAAGTAAGGGGTGGGCAACTGGCAGTCAAGGGGCCAAATGCAGCCAGTCAACTCCCCAAGCACATCCCACTATTCAGTTAAAAATATGTTCCAGTACCAGAGGTGTTCTGAGAGCACAAGCCTCTGCCAAGGCATTTCTGACATTGTTAGCTGAGTTATTAGCAAAAATGTGAAAAACTGCCCTATTAGGCATTGTTAAGAAATATTTTTGAAAATTCTTGGACCTGCGTTCTGATCACCATCAAATTCTATTAATTTCTCCCTTGTGCCATGACCAACATTCCCTAAAAATGGCCTGCGAGTCTGTTGAGGACTTTTTGAGTTATTAGGGAAAATGTAGAAAACTGCCCTATCTGGCAATGTTAACAAATCCTAAAACATTTTACATCTGGCTTAGGATCTAATCATAATTTTCTTGTGCCTTCACCAACATTCCCTGAAAATGTCATCAAAATCTGTGACAAAATTTTTAGGTTATCATGCTCACTGACAAACAAACACTGGCAAAAACGTAACTTCCTTGAAAGAGGTACATCATTGACATAAAGAATATGTGACTGTCTGCCTTGAAGACATCAGAAATAGCAATATTTCCCAGAAAAATAGCTGCAATTTACATATTTTTAGAAAAAGCTTTTTTCTGCCTTTCTAAATACACTATGTAAAAATTAGATAAACTTAACCAGGCCCTCCTGGGAACCAGAGTTGCCCATCTTTGATGTAATGATGCCTTAGCAATGATAACAACTTTCTTTTCATCAGTTTCTTGCTTGAATTGATCTTCTAAAAATGTCGGTCCAAAGCATATTTTGCATTATCACTGGGGCATCATTTGTCTTGAGCCTTAGTTTCAACAGCCAATCATAACACTGAAGCCTACAAGTCGTCATACATAAGCTGCAGTACACAGTATGTGTGTTAATGGTTATACCTCACATCGCCAGTATATTGTGATGGACTTCAAAGGGCCAAAGAAACCACAAAATAAAGAGATGATCTCCACTCAACATTGGTTGGTCACAGGCACAGCCACTGTTTAGTGGCAACACATTTACCAAACATGATAAAACTTTTTCTTTAGTTTATTTACAAAAAAGAATTTCAGTAAAATATAAGTTCATCTATCAACCAAACTAGAAAGCATTCGGAGAGTGCAGACCTCCGCCAAGCGCCAAAGTTCCCCCTATTTGTCGTTTGCACCATAAATATTAGTCCCACATTTATTTTAACTACATTTTTAGATTCCTTGACCATGAAAACATACCATTAGCAACTGGATTCATAATGATATCAATATTAGTTTAGTAGTTATTCATGAAAATCAAATTTTCCTTAATGGCGGTTTTCTTCTGGATCTAGCTCCCTAGCTTTTGAAGATACAGCAAATCCGTTGGCACCCTCCAAATTCCACAATGCCTTGGCTTTTCAATGGTGTTTGTTGCATGTTTATAGCTTCATTTGTTCTCTTCCTATGATGAAAATTCCAAAGGTCCCTATTTTTTTATATTCTGGATCATAGTATCCGGAATTATTCCTTTATCCAGATCAGTCTTTGATATACTGTAGAGCATGTTAGAAACTTGTCCTGTATTTTTTTCCCAAGTGCCCTGACCATTATTTGTGGAGTTATATGCAGAAATGTCGAAAATGGCCCTATCTCCCGATGTTAAACAATCCTTTAAAAAATTCCTGGATCCAGACGGAGATCCGGATCGCTTCCAAAATCTAATAATTTGTTCCTTATCCCAATCCGGACATTCCCTGAAAATTTCATCAATATCCGTCCGTAACTTTTTGAGTAATGTTGCTAACTAACTAACAGACAGACAAACAAACAAACCCTCCCAAAAACAGAACCTCCTTGGCGGAGGTAATTATAGGTCAGAACATATCTGAACTTGCTTGCTTGATAAGCCTGAAATGGTTCAAATTAAAGAACTGTAAGGAAACCAAAGGAGCTGACTGTTGTTTCTGAGCCAGATTATCTGGATCACAAAAAGGACACTATCCTCCCATCCGAGAAGTCATGGTGGTCATTGTTTGCTTTGCTTATAAGAGGGGACAAAAATTTGTCCTAAAGATGAAACGGCTCCAGAAATTGACAAAAGATGTCCAGATATCAATCCTGTTACCTCCAGCCTCAAGCCAACAACATAAATTGGTGTAGTGTTACTGCATTTTCCTTTAGAGCTCCCAAGAACAGCTTCAAAATGGAGATCCTTTTGCTTTTTAATGTGAAGCTTTTCTTTCCCAGTCTCACTTTTGCTCAATGCAGCTACTTGACAGGCATGACAAGCAAGAGAGGAAGCCGAAGCACAGAGTCGTTGCTTTGGAAACAATACGTCTCCCCAAGTTGCAGCAATGTGAACTGACAGGCATGCAGAACTTTGCATAGCAGCACGACGCAAGCAGTTGCAAGTTTTAACTCATCTAGTCAGAGATCTCTGGTCTGAACTGGGCTTTTAGTGGACTTTCTTCTTATCTGTCACTCATTCTGTTCTTTTTCCACAACTTCTCTCTCTCTCCCCCCTCTGCCTTATCCTTTTTATTATTCTCCTCCTCTTCCTCCCTTTCCTCTCTCTCCTTATTCCCCTTCTTCCTCCTCCTCCTCCTCTGTGTAGATATTAATGCTCAGGCTCGTAAGCTGCAGAGGAACAGGGCGAAGGGGACGCTGACCCTGCCTCGCTCCAGCAACTCATCCTTCTGCCGCAGCCTCAGCGAGACCAGCCTGAACCAGGTGGGAGCTCACACTGGGACCTTTTCAGGATAATGGATCAGTATTATTCATGGACCTGTTATGACCTGGCATTAAATCCTGAATGCTTGTGTCTGTGCACACAATTTTGCAGCTGGGTGTAGGGGACGAACCAAAGCGGTATTACTCCACCTTGCCAGGGCCCTTGAGGGCTCGGGAACGTGAGGCCGCCTCCAGCGGCAGGAGGAAAGAGGAGGCGAGTCAAGGCGGAGGGGTGAGGCACTCGCTCTACCAGTCCCCACACCTCCTGCTGCTACAGGGATACAATCGCCAGGTAAGAAAGGAGAAGTGATGCCGCATTAATATACTCTTTGGATTGTCCCAGTCTGTAAATGTGGGGTGGGGGTTGTCTGAGTTTTTATGCCTCTGTGCCAGGATTAATTAACCTTAGTCCAATATATTTCACTGGTCCATCTGGGAAACAGAGAAAGTGTTAGGGGAGGGCAGAACCTTTCAGGAGCATATCTGGCAGGTGATTGGACAATCATTCCGTCAATCAACATTTATTACAGGCCAATCGGATAATGTCGTAGGCAGTTGCTACTGCACTACAGGAGGTGAACCGCTTTGTAAAACAAACTTGTCAAAACATATCAGAAGTGGAGCGAAAATATCCTTATTATAGAGAAGTTTGTAGTGTTGTTTGTTTATTTAATGAAGAAATGGGGTCACGGTGTGATAAAACTGCTACTGAAGCTGTTAGCATCTATGCTAATCTCTGTACATGCAGTCACTTCCTGCTGTCGTCTTGCTCAGAGCTCGTTCCTCTTCCTGCTCTTAAGGACACTGACGCTTGGCCCGCACACAATTATTGTAGATTGGAGCTTTGCAGGATGGATCTGCATCATTACAGACAATGTATCAGGCAGATCCAGCTGCTCTGCAAGGTTACCCATTAATCAGGGCATGAGAAATTATATTTTGAAGCCTTTCATATGAATGCAGTAGCTTAAGGATGCTTTGTGAGAATATGTCAACAAAGTTCTCTCTGGCCTTATGATTAAGTGATTGGTTTTGGAGGTCATGGCTTAAGAATGCTTTAATACAGAGGTCCCCAGCCACCGGACGGCAGACCGATACCGGGCTGTGGATCATTTGGTACCAGGCTGCATTGAGATCCGAATGATTAATTTGGTTACCGTTTGTTGAACCATCAAATGATTTTAATAGAGCAGTTTCAGGCATTATACATTCACATACAGTAAGTGTACAGAAAAGTAATTTCAATATTCTCTTCTTTTTTGGAAAACAAAAGTAGAATAGACAGTAGACAATACAACCAACAACTGTAAACATCCTCTGAACTGAGAACACTGGAAGTAGACTGAAAAAAAATAATAATTAAAAAAGAAGAAGAAGAAGAAATAGACAGGTAAATAAAGATCTATAAAATAAATTCCTAAAGTTCCTCATATTTTTAAAAGCAAACTCAAGACCTACCTTTTTAGTCTGGCTTTTAGCTGATTATATTTATTATTATTTCTTATTATGATTTTATTTATTTTAATCCTCTAAAACTGTTTTATTTCTACATTTCAGTTCACATTTATGTCTTTGTGTGTTTGAGTAAGTGAGTGTGTGTGTTGTATGTGGATTGCGAGGGTGGATGGGGCCTTATATTTTCATTGTATGCAGTTTTCTACTTTTTATTTAATTTATTGTTTTTTATTTTATTTCTTATCTAAAGCATTTTGTGCTACAAAAATTTGTAAGAAAATTGCTATACGAATAATGTTTGATTGATTGAAAGCATTAAAATGGTATAATTAGTAATAAATAATTAAAGTAATTATGGCAGAATAAGAGATTAAGGAAGGAGACCCCTATCCACCCAGCCATTCAACCGTCCTAACTACTACCTAATTTATAGTACTGCTTTGAAAATAGCTAGGTTAACAGGACCTGTGAGTTAGGTACTGTAAGAGAGTTGACCAAATCTTTTCAAAATATGCATCACTGTTTGTTGAATAACAGAGAGTCAAGGGGGCTATTTCTTTAAGGGATTATTATTTTGACCGGATCCTCGCATACGTGCAGCTTGACTGCGCTGACTTTACAGGCAGGCCCTGAACAAAAGACTTCAACTTTAGATGACCATGTCATAAAACTACGTGGTTATGCACTCTTCCACCTTTGCTCTGGATGTAGCTGTAAATATATTTGGCTCTGCATGATGTGTGTAACTGGAGGACAGTTGAGACACACAAGAATGTTTAATCTCCTGGTGTAGAGGGCGACAGTTCAGAGGTAAGACCTCATAAAACACCCATCGACAATCAACAGAAACATCAGATCTGCTCAGACTGATGAGCAAAGGGGGAAATGTACACCATCATCATAGTATGCACAACATTTTTCAGCATTTTTGTCCCAGCTCACAAGGTGTAGCCAGGGCTCGACGCCATAACTGGGTGTAATGGATGCCTGCTGTGCCACTTAGCCGCCCCTTATAAAAAGATTATATGAGTCAAATAAAACATGCAATACAAACATCAATTAAAGAAAGAATATTGCCGAACAATTTCTTTGGTTCACTGTGTCCCATGTTACCAGAGGGCCAAGTGCCACACTGTCTTTATGGCTCCCACAGTTCCTACCCGTGGCTGAGGGAGCTTTTACTTTTATTCTCCACGTCTGCTGCATGAATATATTTTACAGGTTTTCCGTTGATCTCCTCTGAATGTTTGTTCCAGGACTGTTTGGTGTACCTGCTGAACAGAGAGCAGCACACAGTCGGTCAGGAGACGCCCTCAGCTCGCCCAAACATCTGCCTCTTCTCTCCTGACATCCTGCCACTTCACTGCCGCCTTCGCCGAGTCCCCGTGCCCCGCCGTCATGCCAACAACAACAAAGGAGAGGAGGAGAGCCAGCGGTTCTGTGTCGCAGTTGAGCCGGTTCTCCACGCCACGGTCCTGGTGAACTTCTCCCGCTGCGAGCGCTCCACCACGCTGAGACACGGTGACCTCCTGTCCTTCGGAGCGCATTACATCTTCCTGTACAAGGACCCAACGGGGGCCAAGCCTCTGCCCGCTCAGACCTTGGCGCGCCTCCGCTCCCTGGGCCAGCTGTATGATGTGGGGGTGGAGGAGGGTGAGGGAGGGACTCAGACTTGTAAGATGTGTGGATCTGTGCTGAAGGACAGAGCAGCTCAGGTGTCCAGTGTTCCAGCTGTAAGACGCAGCTTCAAACCTCACCTGGTGAAGCCTCGCAGTGCAGGGACGGTGACTGCAGGACCCGTGAGTCTGTCAGGAGGGGATGGAGGAGGGGGAGGTGGGGGGAGAGGAGGCGGAGGAGGTCAGAAAAGACGGCTACAGCTGGAGTTTGATCAAACTCATGAAGACCAGCTGCTGAACAGGATCGTGTCTCTAATTGAACCCGGAGGTAGGCAGTCTGATTTACAGCATTCATTCTGTTATTTAAATTAAACACCGTCTCACCAACACCAGCCAGTAGTCTGAGCCAGCAAGACAGGGGTTCTAAACTGGTGGGTTAGGACCCAAAAGTATGTAGTGTAGCTGTTTTTCAACAGGAGTGGAAAATATCACTATGGCAATATATTGTCTGCCTGTCACATGCAACATCATGATTGATGTCAAAGTATTTCTATTTCATGAAGGGATGAAGTATGTTTATGGGCCAACGGAGTTAGGATTGATTGCATTAAAAAAGACTAAAGGTAAGTTTTATTTATAATCTGTCTCTGTCTGGGGTTAATGTTTGTTGCTCCTAAACATGATTGTTGCCTGATAGCACATAAAAGTTAGTAACAGGCAGCCCAGCCTATGGTGCGTCCAATGCTATGAGTGAGCCCAATGCACTGATGGAGCTGTGTCCAGACAAACCAGGCTTTACTCACATGTAACATTTAACAGTGAGTCTCCTCTCACATCGAGCCATATCCCTGCTCTGAGTTAAGTTACTCCTCTGATCAGTCCAATTATTTGTATAATGATAATCACTAATATTATTACGGTGTAATGGACAAAAAGTCTAGAGAGAGAAAGAGAGAGGGTGCTAAACAAAGTCATTATGCAGAGAAATAAACAGCACTGAACGTGCTATTATGCACAGAACAGGGGAAAAAAGTCTAAACTGATTTTTTAATCAGTTCCAGAGTTTTCTAAGACTGCCAACAGGTTGATGCTGTCTCATAAAACATAAGCATGGATCATATGGTCAGAAATGAGTGAATCATTTCTGTTGGGTTAGTCATATATATATATATATATATATATATATATATATATATATATATATATATATATATATATATATATATATATCATATATGTATATTATATATATAGGTTCTTCATTACCTCCACCAAGGAGCTAATGTTTCTGCTGGTGTTATTCTGTTTGTTTGTGTGTCCGTGTGCAAGATGACTAAAAAAAATTTATTAAAGGATTAGGATGAAATTTTCTGGGAATATTGGTCATGGCACAAGGAGGAAGTGATTAGATTTTGGTGTTGACCCAAATCTGGATCCAGGATTTTTTTAAGCATTTGTTAATTTTGTGAGGTAGGGCAGTTTTGGGGCATTTTCTTTAATTCTTGGCTTACAATGTCAGTAACGCTCTAAAAATTCACGTAGATACGTTTCAAGTTGGTCCATGCCAAACTATAGTTAAACCATGGATCTGTATCACGATCCAGATTCAGTTCATTACTCTGGACTTCAGTCAGGATCTGGAGTTCTTGTGTATCTGGCTGGGTGGTCATGGCCTTGGTGGTGGTTTGTGCTCTCTGAGCACTTTGAGTTGTGTTTGAATGCAGCTTTTCTGAATATTTATACTATGAATATTTCTTAACATTTAAACAAATAAACTGTAAAATACAAATTTCTCTGGAGTTATCATGTAGAATTCTCCAGTCTGCAGAACATTGTACACTATAGTGCCTTTTTTTTTTCCAACTTTTTTTTTTATTGGGGTTTTGTGTTTTCAAAACAGAAAAAAATAAACAAATGTACAATGTAAAAAACTTTCATGCTCTCTATTCTTCTGGAAATAATAATAATACTAATAATAATAGTAATAATAATAAAAAAAAACCATAAAATTGTATATATAAAATTGAATAAAATAGAATTGAGTGTCATGTTACATCAGTTCTTTCAGTCATCCTCTCCTTCATGAGTTTGTCTTGTTAAAATAATCCATAAAAGGTTGCCATATAAAGCAAGTAAGTGTTCCTTTTTTCTTAATGAGTATTTTATTTTTTCTAACACCAAATATTGCATTACATTATTTATTAAAGCTGCATGGGTTGGGGGTTTTCTCTGTTTCCAATTTAACAACGCTATGGTGTCTTTTGATTATCATTTTTACTTTTGAGATACTGTTTATGGTGCTTTGTTCCTTCTTATAAAAATGTTTTCACTTTTATTCCAACTAGATAGCCATAGGTTTTTCAAACAGAATATGATTTATACTAAATAAAATTCAAAGTGCTCAGAGAGCACAAACCTCCATCAAGACAGTTATTAGTAAAAATGTGGAAAATTGAGGCAGTGTTACTGAAACCTTTAAAAAGAAATGACTGAATCCAGATTCGCATCACCAGTAACGTCTCATTTCTTCTTCTCTGTGCCAAGACCAACATTCTCAGATAATACCATCCAAATCCGTGGAGACAATTTGAGTGATCTTGCAAACAAACAAACAAATGCCAGCAAAAACATGACCTCCTTGGCAGAGGTAAAAACAAATAAACAGTTGAAAATTTGAGAAGTATGGGTCTGCACATGTTTTTGTAGAGCTTGGAGTGGTTCTTAAAGCAAGACCAGTTGGGAACCCCAGAGTCAAAGAAGAAATATGTAATTCTACATATCAGGTGTTGTAACCCTTTAAGTGTCCCTCTCAGGAGACGACCACAAGCTGACGCCCGCCTACCTCCTCTGTCTGTGCATTCAACACTCTGCCTCAGCCTTCCCACCCGGCAACTTTGGGAAGCTGCTTCTTAAGATCGTCAGACGAATACAGACCATCGCATGGGTCAGTTCCTACCTGTCCTTCTCTCTGTGTCTGTCTGTCTGCCTGTCCATCTCTTCCTGTCTGTCCGTCTGGAGGCACTTTGGTCTCTACTTAAGTCGACCCCCTGCAGAGAGAAACTGTTCAGCCATGTCAGGTCAGGTGAATAGTTAAACAGGCTGCATATCACGTGTTGTACTGTATTACATATGAGCACACGCAGGATTCTGTTCTGTCTGAATTATGAATAGCTTCTCTCCACCACAACCTGTTACTCCAAAGATTGCGGATTAAGATACATTTTTAAAAGTGCATCTACAGCATGTCTTGAGTGAACTCTTTGTGATTTCTTTATGTTTTTTTCATCTTCTGTGCACTAAAAAGTCTGTAAAGCAGTTCCAGAAAACACATTTTTGGCTCAGTTACTGTATTTGGTCTAAAAACGAAGAGGTTTAGACTGGATCTCATCTCGTTTTTTGTTAGAGCATGAGATTTATTGCTCAGAAATTCAAACAGAGCCCTCAAAGTTTAATCGTAGCATTTATGTAGAATTTTTTCTCCCATAAATGAGTTTTTGTCCCTGAAAGTTTATGTTTAACTTCCCTAAAAAGGTTGCCTTTTCTCACTGAGTTTATTAAGTCCTTTATTTTGTCTTAGAATTAGAGTCAGCTGATATTTAGTCCAGAAGGGCACAGAGTAATTGATTCTGTTGGTGTGAGCGGGTAAGGTCATGTAAATATGATAGTGTTGTTGCTCTCTGCAGGATAGTGATAGTGTTGTGAAGTGAGCTTTTCCTACGCACTTCCTAAAAGTTTAATGAGCCCTTAATTGTTGCTGTGTGTGTGTGTGTGTGTGTGTGTGTGTCTTGCAGGAGAAGACAAAGGAGCTGGCTCAGAAGCAAGCTCAGCAGTAAGTATCTCCTTTCAACAGAAAGAGAGCTGCGGCGCTCTTATGACGTCCCTCTGAGTGTAAATGTCAGCGTGTCGTTTGTTTGTATGAAGACAGTTAGAAAAGCTGATTTATTCTCAGCGTCTGACGAGAACTGAACTTTTCAAATCTATGCCAGTGTAATAGTATGAATTAAAACTTTCAGAGTTACATTTATTTAAGTTGACATAATGCAAATGAAGATTGATTTATTCTTGCACGTATGAGGTATGGCTAAAAAATGAGACAACGCTGTGTCACAATTTTGTTGAGCATGAACATTTTTCAGTCTTTCTCCTTCAGTCTCCTCCCTTTCTGCATCAGCACACTGCTGCACTGCTGTGTTGATGACAGTTGTCTCAAAACCTCTGTCGTTCTTTTCCTAACTTCCGACACAGACTCAAAACATGTTCCTCTGAGCTGATTTAATAAAAGGGAAAAAGGAAGAAGCAGCACAGAGTGCTGGATCAGGTGAATAGGGAGGCTGATCAAGCCCTGTGATTTGTTTTAGGGCCAGAAGCTGCATTAATGAGAGCGCAGTATGAGCTGGGGCGCTGTTTTGATGAAAAATGAAACCATTTTTCCACCGCTGTGGTCTCTTTCTTCAGACGTTTGCTCTCAGTTTTTCTAGAACCTGTTTGTGATAGTGTCGATTCACTGTTGACCCTTCTGGAACCCACTACTCCAAAATCATACCCCTAATGTCAAAGAAAACAACCAACATAGCCTTGACTTTGGACTTGCTTTGTTGCTCTTTCCTCATCCTTGGTGATGTTTTCAAATGCACTGACTCCTGTTTTGTCTCTAGATCATACTGTAAAATCCAAGATTCATCCCATGAAATCACCCCCTCAAAAAAAATGTTTTCTTCAATTTGTTTCAAAATGCCTCCACAAAGTTGCTCACATTTTCCAGAAGTTTTGGGACGAATTTGGCACACATTTGTCATGTTCAAATTATCATGCAGAATTTAGTAAACGTATCAGAACAATTTGGTACCTATCAATTTGATAGGTATCAATAGCTAACCTGTGATTCCCAGTCCTACAAGGGATGAACAGACACATCCAGAGCAGGCACAAGTGATAAAATTTAAGTACCCGCCAATTGTAAGTACAAATATATACACTCAGTAACACCTACACAGTTCTGAAAATCATAATTGTTATTATTTCCATCGTAAGTTCCCCTACCATGATTTACTAGTGCATAGTTTGCAGTCTGCTCACCTTTTGTTACCCTTAATTTTTGTTAAAATATCTTCAAACTGCAGACGTTACAGCTTTTCATTTACATGTGCAAATGTTAGTTCAGTTTAGGTTTCAGTTTATTCAACAGAATAAACACGCAACCACAGCTGTTGAGCCAGAGTTAGCTGTAGAGCTAATTTACATCTGCAGTCCCCTGGCAGCACAAAGTAAAACATACAGTTCAAACAATTTAAACAATATGCAAACAACTTAAAACAATAAAACTCCCCTCTGCTTACATGCCCTGTAATAATGACATGTGCAGTATCAGTACAGTTTTATGAGTACAGAGCATTGGCATCAGTGTCAGTGCATCCCACAGTAGAGCATGCACATAATATACAGAGCTGTAAAACTGTTGATGTTTCGATTGTCTAACTGAGAGCTGATCAGCTGCCTGTTAATTAGTTCAGTAAATCTAACTCCAGTTGTAAGCACTAGAACGGGTGCATGTTGCCACCTACTGAGGCAAAGGTGGACATGCATTGATTCTCCTTCAGAGCTTTTACACTCGGACAAGAACAGCAATCCACTATAACATCATAATCAGACTAAGACTTAACTTAAAACAAAAATTAAAGCTAAGGTCAACTTAAACTTCTGATATAAACTTACTAGGACTGTCACTTTTCCCCAAAATGAAATCCAATAGTTTTGAAACATTCATGGGAATATTCAGAAACATTCAACCCCCCCAAACTTGCTCAAGACCGAGTGCTGCTCTCCTTTTATGTACAGTATTACCTGCTGACAAGAACACAGGTTCAGGGCGCATTGATGAAACTGGCACACACCTGCTTTTCCTCCTGCAAACAGATGTTGGATGGAGACCTCCTGAAATGAGCCGTAGTTTGTTTAGTCTAGAGAGGGCGAAGCCCTAGGCTCAGAATGGTGTGTCATGTGGCTCCAGCTCCATCTTTAAATCCTGAAAACCTTCCCCTCAAACCACAACAAAGTGCCACATATCCTTGTTTATGAATCGTATGAAGACCCCTGCTGAAAAAGACTCAGTCATACAGAGCTGAGCACTTGACGAAACACCACTGGATTGCACCTCCGCCATTGCTCTCGGTTGAAAAGCCAACAAATGAACCCACAGATTTGTTGTAAATGAGCAGTAAGCCAGCTGCTTTGCACACTTGACACAGCCCCGTCTTTGTGTCTTACTTTTCCGTCAAGCACTTTATACAGCAGAGTAGCTAAATTGTTGTAAATAAGCTGACACAAGCATTACAAGTCATGACCTGTGTATCCTAAAAACATTTTATTGTGATTTTTTTTTTGTCAGACAACATGATCCAGCCTCTCTTTGCACTGCAGGCGGACAAGAAAGGGAATGAATAATCAATGTTGAATCAGATTTTGACCCCTACAATTGGGATTGAATCATAAGTTACTGAAAGATTCTCACCCTTAGTGTGGAACCAAAAATACTTCCACAGAGCGCACCTCAGATGTTTTGTAATTGTCTGTTTAGGGTGGCTTTGTCCGTCCTCCATTTTCTTTTTTTTTTAAACTTTCTATTTATTTATTTTTTCATGAAAACAACACTCAATACAACACGGGAAAATATTTCCACTTCATTAGCCATACACCGATACTTCATCCTTCAGCGTTCTTACAATTAAATCTCTCCGTGTCCAATGCTGCTGTTCTGATTTTTGAATACTATCCATTTTCCCATCTGTCCTTCATCTGGGTTTGTTGCAGTCATATCATATGAATCAGTTTTTCCATCAGATAAATCTCTTCAATGATCTGTATCCATTCATTTACAGTTGGAGGATCAGCTTGATACCACTTCCTTGTTATTTTTTTTGTACAAGCCACTGTCAGAATTTTAGCTAAGTGTTTATCTTTCCCTTGCATGTATTTTTTACCAAGGTAAAGTACAGGTGCCCTCAAAGGCAAATTATATCCCAATATTATTTTTTCCCAGTAAGTCAAGATTTTTGAACATTCCCAAATTACATGGCTATGATAAACATTTATTAAACCACAGTCTCTCCAGCATGGGATAAATTAGTCCAAATATTTACCTTTTATTTTTGGTGTTAGAAAATAGATAAGATTTTTCCATGAGAGCTCCCTCCATCTCTGAGAGCCAGTGGTTGTTTGGTGGTTTTTCCATCCTCCATTTTCTCAAAATATAGCTCACTCATTGTTTACTGAGACAAAGAGAGTATCAGTCATGCAGGTATGGTCAAGAGACACTAAAAGCACCCTCTGCTGAATCAAACGGTCCACTGCTCCACGCTCCCTGATGTGCTGATTCACTGTATGTTTTCAATTTGAATGGCTCCCTAAAGTCTGAATACAGTTTTTTACCCCCAAGTTTAAATGACTAATTGAATATCATGTAAAAAAAAATGAGAGCCCCTAGTACATTGTATGTGGGAATACAGGAAAATGAAGTATTTTGGGAAGAAGTTAAAAATATCATTGAGAAGGTCATTTCCAAACAGATCAAACTGGACCCCAAATTGTTTCTGTTAGCAACATATCCACAAAAACATTGTTACACTAAAAATTAATATAAATTTATTGACCATAGTCTGTTGTCAGCGAGAACATGTATTGCACAAAATTGGAAAGACATTAGTGCCAGTGCCACCCATTAGTTAAATCAGGTGTTGTCAAGCCTTTCATTAGAAAAATAAAATACATCCAGAAAGCCAAATGTGTATTTGACAAAATTTGGAAACCCTTCATTGATTATAAACCAACCCAACATTGCAGTCCCAAAATCCATGTAGAAATACAGACTTTTTGATATTGTTTCAATAAACGCCAACTAACTTTGATTTTCATTTTTTTTTTTTTCAAATTGAATAGCCTTGTTTGATTTAGAGGCACTCTTTTATTTTATTAATTTGTTTAATTTTGTTTAGTTGTTATTTTGTTTTATCCATTTGTTAAGCCTTGAGATGCAGCCATGCAGCCATGAAAGTGAAATATGATCAGTGATAAAGCTGTATTCTTGTGTTTATAAACTTCAAATGAGAGCCCTACAATGGCTAAGTGTATCTAACATACTGTATCAACAGGGCTCCCACGCATCCTGGAAAATCTGGAAAACCTGGAAAATGATTGGCCAATTTTCCAGTCATGGAAAACATATGGAAAATGAGGAAAAAAGTAAAATGTCCTGGAAAATTCTTTATCTTCCTTCTACCTTGTTAGTGAACAAAAATCAAACATAGGAAATGAAGTTAAAATGTACTTGGTAACTAATGCACACTGAGCCATAAAATATGAGTAGATAAAATAATGCAAGTTAAGGAACAAAATATAAAAACTGAAAACAATGGTGACAAAAAGAAATCATAAATAATGGCAAAATAAAATGTAGCCTACTTTAAACAGTAAATAAGCAATATATATTTATAAAAAAGCAGAGTAAATAAAGATAAAAAAAAAATAAGTATGAACCATAATTTTATAATAGTGAGACACTACATGAAAGCCAGACAAAAAAGATAGCTAGCAGACAATGTTCATGCCTGAGAGTTAGAAATAAATACATTTTAAGTTCAATATGATGAGGTGGAGCTAGCTGGAGATATTGTCATCAACCTTTAATCTTGTTTTTTAGAAGGCTAGATTAACCTGAGAGTTGCCCACACCAATATTGTAACTTCAGCTGGTTGTGCGACACTGGAATCTGTGGGTGTCATTACACTGCTCTATGATAAATTTGTCATAATTTCTAAGAATGTCAGAGAATATCTCATATTTCATGGATTTGTTACAGCCATCGAGGCATAAACATAACAATCTCTGTAACTGTACAAAATGTAAGGCACAAGTGTAGAAAAGGACACTTCAGAGTCTGTGTGTGTGTGGGCGTGTGGGTGGGGGGTTGTGGTGGGCGTCCTGGAAAAGTCCTGGAAAATGATTTCTAGAAAAGAGTGGGATCCCTGATCAACAATTTTCTCTTTGTGTGTTTGTTCATGTAGCCAGGACCCGGCATCCCTGTCTCTGCTCAACATCTCAGACTTGATCCCCGACCTGCAGACCATCTTCTTCTGGATGTCGAACTCCATCGAGATCCTCTACTTCATACAGCAAAGAGCACCAGCGTACACACACAGCATTGAGACACTGCAAGGTACACACACACACACAAGCACACACACACTCTCAGAGCATCTGTGGAAACAACTTAGCTGAAGAGCCATTACTCACACTGACGTACAGTAGATACTGAAGCAGCGCCGCTCCCTCCCTCTCTGCTCATATCTCTTAAGCATGCTTCTATCTCTGTCTAGGGTCAAAGGAGTCATTGCTATCTGCGACCATATCAGCCAATGAGGAGGCAATGACCATCCTGGAAGAAGTGATCATGTACACTTTCCAGCAGTGTGTCTACTATATCACCAAGGTAATCTGTCAGCGCCGCAGCAGCAGCAGGGCTGTCTTCTAAATGAGAGACTTTTTAATCTTGATTTTAATAACGGCTGGATGAATAATAACAGACCCTCACTCACACGGAGGACATGATTGAATGTCACTCACGCACACATGCACGCACTGTAAATGACTGGATGAGATAAGAGTATGAATACACGAGAAGTTATTTTGCCGTCACAGATCACTGCCATCATCTAAAGTGTGTTTGCTGTGTGTGTGTGTCCAGGCTCTGTATGTGGTGTTACCAGGTCTGCTGGACTGTAATCCATTCCCCGTTGACAGCTCTGAGCCGTGCTGGAAAGGTGGTGTAGGGTTTCCTGAACCTGTTCGCAGGGTGCTGCAGGTAGGCACATGTCTCTTATTGAGCTGTTTGAGTTATTAAAGGTACTGTGTCTAAATTGATCCTAGAAAACCACGGATAAATTTTTTGATTCAACTCGCATACTTCCAACAGTTTTTATTTCAATGCCGCCATGCTGGCAATATCCAGGGCTTATGATTTTGGGTTGTCTGTCCATCCGCTGTATGTTTGGCCATCCAGGCTGTGGTTAATTTCAACTTCAGCTTCAACCTCAACTTCAACTTTATTATTATTTCATGGGAAATTTTTTTTGCAGCAGGCATCAGCACACCAGTACATGATAAAACATAAAACATACATGCATTGGGAAAATCAGGAAAAATCCTGAGCGAGAGTAAAGGAAAGGCACTTAAACCATAAAAAGCCAAAGGCTAATGAATCTGTCAGAGCTCCATAAAGTTCGTTCAGTCGTTAAAGTGCTATGCAGTAGATAAATAAACAGTCATAATGAACAGTCGAGGTAAAGCAGATAAAAAGAGAATCAATAAATAGTCTAGGATTACAGTCTAAAAATTAAAAAATCAGTCTTATCCACAAGGTGCATAAAGTGCACACAAGAAAACTGGTCAGGCCAATGAATTAAGGTTGTCAATGGCAACAGGAATAAAAGAAGTTCTGGCTCGCGTTGTCTTGGTTCTCGGCGTTCTGTAACGTCGACCGGATGGAAGAAGATCAAATTCAGCAAACAGAGGGTGATCAGGGCAGTTCAGAATTTGATGGGCCATACTAATGATACATCTGCTGTAGAAAAAAAGGAGGCAAAGTCACACAACCCTGTGTACATCAGTGGAGCTGGGGTGGAGCCAGTGAGCAGTTTTTAAGTTTCTGGGAATCATCGTAACAGAGAACCTGTCGTGGACTTCAAATGTCTCTGCCCTGGTTTAAAAGCAAAAGCAAAACTCCCACACACAGTTCTTGTCAACAAAGGAGTGATTGAAGCATTGTGACTGGAAACATCACAAACTTGTATGAGATGTGGATGGCCTAGGACAGGAAGACTCTGCCAAGAGTGATAAAAACTGCCCAAAACATCATCGGTACCCATCTACTGAGCATCAGTGATATCAGGGAGGTGAGGTGCCTACAAAGAACCAAGAGGAAACTGAAGGACAACACCCACCCCAGCTACAGCCTGTTCACTCTGCTGCCTTCAGGCAAAAGACACAGATGTTTCCGCTGCTGTACCACCAGACTGTGAGATTACTTATGCACCATCTGCACTCCTCCATGTTTAATAATTTTATTTTTATTTTTTCTACAATCAATTAACCAATCAAGAGGAAACCACAATTTAATTTCATCATGCAACCTGTTTTATAATGATCAGTAAACTTCCTTGTATCCTTGTATTGTTGTGAATGAGAAATCTCAAGATGGCTGAAGAGATTTCCTCATAGACTGTAGAAAGTACATGATGAGGCCATGTGTTTTCAACTGTTTGGTTATCGAAAGAGCGTTTTTGATGTGTCCTACTGGACTCCGCCATACTGTGCGTGCCATCTTAAACAAACTTCAGCTCAATCTACTCAGTGACTTGAAAGCCATAATGAGACAAGACTTAAGGCCATCTGATTAACAACTCTGCACCAGCATGTTGCCATGTTAATCATGTCCTTTATGTCTTAAACCAGAAATAAAGTAAAAGGTCAAGGTCAACTTTATTATCATCCAATTTGTTTTTACAGCTGTGGCAAACAGACAAGATAAATATATATATATATGTATGTGTGTATATATATATATATATATATATTTTAATCAGTAAATTTCAAACATCTTAAAAATGAAAAATATACATTGGGAGACAAGCAGAAAGCTACAGCAGAGAAAGATCAATACAGACTTTCCACAGTGAGTCCTCTTTTTTTTCTTGTTCTTTTCTGTCAGTGTAGAATGAAGTACAGAGCTAATCTAGACCTACCCCTTATTAACAAAAATTAACTCAAATAATTCAAGTCTTAGGCATGTAAAATGGTACCAATTATTACACCTCAATACAGCGAACAGCAAAAGCAACAAAACTGCACCATAATATCCAAACATTACCCACATTACAAATCAATCTAATCTAATACTCACGGTTTCAAGGCACACCTTTGTTCTTTTATTTCATACCATCCTAGTCTGGTATTTTTGGCAGTATTTAAAGTCACTCCTCCACCCTCTTTTTACATGGGTACATCTCATAACCCTCTGTTTCAGCAGTGCTCCTGATTCAACCAATTCTCTGAGACAGCAGTTGCAGGAAATTGTCTGTTTAGTTGTCCTAAGCAGTTTTTGATTTTTGGGGATGAATTTAGACTCCTGCTATTAAAGTGTTTAAGTAAAACTGCTCCTGATGTTTGTATATTTCTGTTAAATATTTGATCAGTGTAGAATTTACACCGATTTCATGTATTGATGTAGATAAAACAGAGTCTCATACTCCAAAAACAACTGAACACACTCAATGGACAACATAAGAGGCATCAGGTCACATGTTATTTTGGAGGCAAAGTTACCTAAAATATGGCAAACTAGAAAGCACTCAGAGAGCGCAACCCTCTGCCAAGGTAGCTCACATATTGCTGTTACATCTATAAGCAATAGTTCTATGATAAAGTTACCATCATAATATGATTCCTTGACCCTGAAAACCCACACCTAGCACTCAGAATCATGTTGATATCATTATTAGTTAGACAGTTATTGAGCACAAACAATTGTTTGCTAAGGGCGGTTATCTGGATCGCCACCAAAATCTGATCATTTTTAAGTTGGGCCATCACCAACACCTCCTTAAAATTTCAGCAAAATCCATCCTGTAGTTTTTGTGTCATCTTGCTAACAAACAAACAAACAAACAAACAAATGGGGCCAAAAACATAACCTCCTTGGCAGAGGTAAATATATTGCAGAAAGAAATAAAATTGCAATATCAGTTTTTTCCCAGTATTGTCCACTGTGGCTGTATATGTTTGTGCCGGGGGCATACCAAGCAGACAGGGATGCTGATGACAGCCAGGCACCAGCTCATCCTGGCAGTGGAGCCAGAGCATTGGAATCATATTACAGTGATGATGTTATCACAGGGAAGGGGCTATGAAAAGTTGGGAAGTTTTATGGTGATCTCAAAAACCTAAAACATTTTATAAACCAAAGAGAATATTTCTGAAACTACATTTGACACTTTTGGTGCAGTGAGTGTGTTAAAGCTTTAAACTTGAATTTGTACTTAATAAACCCTTGACAGCTGATGAGAAATTTTATTTACCTTTCATTTTTTAATATCTTGCACAAAACAAGTCTCATATATTACACCTACAGTGTTTATTTTCTGTCATGAAAAAACTGCCTTTTTCAGTCTAGATCTGAAAACGGTTAAAACGGTGTAGAAACCTTGTGATGGGTGTGTCATTGTGTTAAATGTGTGCTGTTTAAAAAGTGATCTAAAGTTGAAACTGACTTTGTCTCCTACATTGAGAATGTGGATAAGGGAACTTTCAGAAGATATCGGTTTGGAGAGACTGACGTACATTGCTAAAGGCAAACGGAGGGAATTTGTCCAGCTCTGGGAACCATATATGAACATTGTAGAAGCCAGGAATATAGGCTTCACCTGAAAGTAAATGTAAAAAAAAAATACATATATATATATATTTTATTTAATTATTTTTATATCTATTTTTATATCTGTGTGCAGGTTGAGTGTGGGTATGTGAGTATCTGAGGTTTGTTAGTATATGTATGAGTTTAAGGCCTGGGTTTGCTAAGCTGTTGCTGTATGTTTTATGTTTTTTTTTTAACTGTTTGTAAAAATGCCTATAAAAATATTGGAGAAAAAAAAAAAGAAAAAAAAATGACTTTGTACAAAATTCATCTGACCACTTTTTGAACATGTACTGTTGGCTTCATGTTTAATATGAAAGCAGTGAATATTATAAAGGTTCATTAGCTACTTTTTAAATAACATGTTGCATATCTGCTCACTTAGCTTTTGTTTTATTCACATGAAATATATCAGATGATCAAAATAATGAAGTAGTATCATTTTAAATCACTGTGTTTTGGAAACCAATGGATCAAGGATTTTGACAACCTCAAACAGACACTCATAATCTCCCTTTGCTGATGTTCTGATGTGTGTGTTCAGGTGTTTCAGAATGCACAGGAGCTTCTGCAGGGCTACCTGGTCCACCCGGAGATCCAGGCTCAGATGTTTGCTTACCTCTTCTTCTTCTCCAACGTGTCGCTTTTCAACCAGCTGATGGACAAAGGTAGGACGACCAGCGTGTACACTCACACTTCCTCTCCCATTAGACCTCCCTCAGGGTCTGCACAGTTGTTAGTGTGAGAGACAGAGAGAGAGAGAGAGAGAGAGTCCTTGTGTCCTTGTCAGCATTTTGACAGTGACTAACCCAGATTTGTCCTCAATGCCCTTCCCCTATCTGCATTCTGTCTCCCCCTCCTCCTCCTCCTCCTCGCCTTCCTTCCATCTGGTCATCAGGGGGTGAGATGAAGAAGAGTGGAGGTGGGATTGGATGGAGGCAAGGGGAGGGGGACATAGGAAAAAGAAGGCATTGGCAGAGTAGGGCTGGGCAGTATGGACCAATACCTCAGATCCATTTTTTTATTAGCTTTGTCGTGGAGCACAATAAAAGTCCTGCTGTGTCTGTAAGAAGTTAGAAATGGTTGCCATAATATAAGAACTTGAAAATTTGGTATGATTTAATAAATCAAAAAATATTGATACTGATGGAGACTGATCAGTGTCAATGTCAGCTTTATTTATATAGCACGTTTAAACAGCCAGCGGCCTACCAAAGTGCTTTACAGTAGAAAAGGCAGACACAATAAAAACAGTAAAACAATAAAACCAATAAGAGCAATAAAACCAATAAAAGCAATAAAAAATGCAGTATAAATATTTTTAATAACCAGTAAAACCAATAAAAAAAATAAGTAAAAGTGACTATACTCTGCCAAAGGCCAAGGTGAACAAGTGCATCTTAAGCCATGTTTTAAAAGTGAATCATTTAATGGATGGGTCAGAAAACACATAGAACAATGGGGATGGAGCTAAATGTGATATTGGATGATGGTACCTGGGGAAATATCTGCTCTGGTTGTGGGGAGTCAACTGTGGAGGAGTTTGACTGGAAGGTTAAAATATAATTTTTTGGACTCCATTAAAATATTTTCTCTCTGAAGTGGGGTTAGTAACAAATGTTGGAGAAATTGTGGACTTGTGGGTGATTAAACACACATGTTTTGGGACTGCCCCATTGTACAACGTATTTGGACTGATGTTAAAGGCATATTAGAAAATCTACTTAAAGTGAACCTCTCTCTGGACCTTTTAATGTTCCTACTGATGGTCAGTCCCCCGATCAGGAAGACCAGTCTTAGGCTTTGTTGGATAGGATACTTATGCCCTGATTTTATATATAGATATTTTTTTTCTTCTTTTCTTTCTCTCTCTCTCTCTCCCTCTGTCTCTCTCTCTGTATTGTAATTATATATTGCTAATTGTGTGTGAGGGCCCGGTCTCAGGACCTTTATTGTTATTGTTGTGATGCACATCGTCTGTTAATTTTGACAATGAAAGTTAGCAAAAGAATGGATCATGTAGAGTTTAATGGTCATTTTTTGCTCGCAGCACAACTAAGTCATACTCATAGCTACTGCCACTTTGGTCTTAAGAGCATGCTTATAGGTCTGGTTATTCTCTGACTAGGAACAATTGTTTCAGCTTGAGCCTTTGCGAGATGGATCTGCCTGACGACAGACATGGATTCTGGCTCATCCAGCTGCTTTGTCATATTAACATGAACAGAAGCTCTAACAGTCAATATTAGGCTATTTTTCACTTCTAAGTTACAAAAATGCAGATTGAATGGTACATACAGTTTAATGTGTGCAGAAAACAACATTTCCATTTAGAGGTTGTTAAAATTTCCTATGCTCAGGAACGCTGTGTTTTAAATGATTAAACCTCCAATATTTTAATGACTGGAGGTATCAAACAGCAAAGAGACTTAAAAGTCTTTTGTCATATTTCTAATAAAAGCTCATCATTTTTTTAAATGCTCAAGTATGTTGGCACTTTGTAACATCTACAAAAGTAGGTGGAAATGGTGAGGGGCCCTTTCTCTGTGTTTACTGATAATCTAGACACCATGTAGATTAAAAAATAGAATAAAATTCTGCCTTCAAAGTGAGCCTTTCAATAAGAGTATCTTGTCTTGTGGTCTTAAGCATGGTCCTGTTTGTGGTTCTTACTGAAAACAATCTGTTTAACACCAGAACTCACCAGAACTACCAAAGTGGTCCTTTTCTCAAGCCAACTGTGTCGCTAACTTTTCCTAAGTGTTTTTCTATTTTGTTCATTCATAATCATTGGGACTTAAATTATATTATAAACCACAAAAGAGTTTGAAGTATTTCTACCTCATTCACTGTAGAGGTCATTTTGAGGTCATGCATAATATGATTTCAGAATCTGCAAGGTAATCCTTGCCTAACAGTTATTACCTCCGCCAAGGAGGTTATGTTTTTGCGGTTATCTGTCTGTCTGTTTGTTTGTTTGTTTGTGTTCAAAATAACTTGAAAAGTTCTGGACGGATTTGGATGAAATTTTCAGGAGGTGATCCAGATCTTTAACATTGCCAGATAGGACCATTTTCGCCAAAGTGGACCGAAGCTGCTTGGCGGAGGTCTGCGCTCTCTGAGTGCTTTTCTAGTCTAGCTAAATATTTTGAGTGCCTTTACAAACCAAGAACTAGACCAACTTTAGCTTCAGGCTTAAACTAGACATCATTGAAACTAACATCTGCATATGTGAATATGTCATGAGGAAAGAGGATGAATATGTCACAGGGCAGAGCCGTGCCGTCGAGTCTCTGTTCGTCTTACAGAAGAGTTGGATCAGACCACACTTGAGGGTTCATTAGATCAGTGTTACTGAGATGATATGGCCATGCAAAAAAAAAAAAAAAAAAAAAGTTACAAACATAAAATCCCTCATCTTCAACATCTTTGTAGGGAGACTAATGAATGTACAGTGATGCTTTTGTCCTCTGCCTTTATGAGTTTAAATGCTGCATTCAAAAATATGAATTTATGAATAATTTTCTTGTCAAAGTTTTACAGATTTTCATATCAGTTTCCATAAGACAGTCTGATCAATTTTCTTCATCATTTTGGTAAAAATGCTCTGTACATGTTTGTGTAGGCCTGGGATACCCAACAAAGTGCCTGCGAGCACCTGGTAGCCCGCAGGCACCAAGGTGCTCTCAGGGACATTTAAAAAAATAACACAAGCTACCATCAGAGAACTTGACATAAATAGACATTTTTTTATTTTCATTGTATGTTTTGCTAATAAATCACACTTAATAAATACAACAATAGCAAATATTACCATAACTCAAAATACTTTTTTCAATCTTATATATTTAATGTTATAATTTAACAAAAAATAATAAATATTATGCATTTGATAGGCTACATACAACACTGTATGTTTACTTTCCTATATTAAATTATTCCTAACAATATTCTTTTGCCTCAGGTTATTACATTATATGAGAACATTCATCTTCAATTAATTATTTTTTTGTGTCAACGTCAATGGAAACTTTGACCCCATGTAGGTCAAAGTTTAGGAAAATTAGGCGGTATCAAAATGTAATGCACATGTTATAAACATATGCTTATTAATGTTTCCTAAATGTGTATCATTTACTGTTTTAACATTTTGGATCAATTTAACGTCAGACGTTTTCTTTAGTATTCAGTCAACACATAAGTAATGTAGTGGTGGTCAGAATGTCCTTTATTAAACGTCTTGTAGTTTAAGTTGTTTGGTAATTAAAGCTAAAATCGGAGTGTTACTTTCTTTAAAGTAGAGCCAACACAAATACACTAATTCAGTTGGTTTGAACAATATTGTCTTGCCCAATGTGTCATTTGAATTAGAGATGCTTGATACTGGATTTTGCCAATCTGTGATATTTTAAAACTAATTTAACCAATACTGATAATGATATTGATTTATTCACGTAAGTTTGACCTGCTGTTCTCTTGCGACAGTCTATTTGGTATTATGGCCTATATACAAGACAGACATTACACTGCAGATATGTATGGATAAGATATTGGCTGTAAGTAAAGGCACAGATTTTCATGACTGCCACTACCATAAACAACTATTATCTGACATTAACAATATCTTTATGATTTTATTGCACATCCCTATTTTTAATTTATCAGTGTATCTTTAAACTGGACACTTTCTCCACCCCGAGTGTAGACTGAAGGGTAAAAGTCTGTAAGGTCACTGAGTTATTGTTATGACCTTTTGAAATAGTTGCTAATTTTCAGTCGACTAAATGCAGAAAATAGTCCGATACTGCCAGCCACGTCCGTGTCCGACTACCTTTCACCCTCCACCCTCTCCACACCCTCAGCCACACATACACACACTCACACACACGCCATATGTCTTCATTAGCCGGTGGAGACAGCAGAGATCACATGTCTGGGGAAAGGAGAGGGAGAAATACCTTGATATTCACATAGAGACCCCCCCGTCCCCCACCTCCTCCCTGTCTCTACGTCTGTCTGGTCGCTCCCTCGCTCCCCTTTTTGTCGCTCATTTATATTTCTCCTCCGATGGTGTCCATGGTAACAGTGAAGTGAGTTTAGAGCAGGTAACGCTGACGTTTGCACCGGGTGCTCTGCATCCCACACACACACACAAACACACACTAATACACACTAATACACACTGTTATCCTGATATCACAGCAACTCAGAGAGAAAATCTGATCAGATAATTCAGTAATGCGCTGCTCACGCTCTGCTCTGTCATGGATTTGTAATATTGTGTGTTTGTCGTGTGTTGTGACGTCTTTCCCGCAGTAAAAATGGATCTCTGTTTTGTTTTTACTGTTACCTAGAAGATGTAGAGTAAAATGAGATATAGGTTAAAACAAGACTGTTTATAGTTGAGTTATAAAACCACTTTCACCGGCCACTTTATTAGGTACACCCTGCTCGTGCCTGGTTGGACCTCCTTTGTCCTGCAGAACTGCTTTAATCCTTTGTGGCATCGATTCAACAA
Organism: Cetoscarus ocellatus; assembly: GCA_037902135.1. Classification (NCBI taxonomy): domain Eukaryota; kingdom Metazoa; phylum Chordata; class Actinopteri; order Labriformes; family Labridae; genus Cetoscarus; species Cetoscarus ocellatus. The sequence continues at coordinate 246,355 of JBAMNC010000879.1, forward strand.
GGTGCTGGAAACATTCCTCAGAGATTTTGGTCAATATTAACTTGTAAGCATCATGCAGTTGCTGCAGATTTGTCAGCTGCACATCCATGATGCAAATCTCCTCTCCCACCACATCGCTGTAGTGCTCTACTGGACTGAGACTGGGTGACTGGAGGCCACTGGAGTATGTAGAGCTCATGACTTTGTTCAAGAAACCAGTGATTTGAGCTTTGTGCCATGGCATGTTATTCTGCTGGAAGTTGCTATCAGAAGATGCGTACACTGTGATCATAAAGAGATAGACATGGTCAGCAACAATACTTAGGCAGGCTGTGGTGTTTGAAAGATGATCGTATGCTCATTTGGTACTAAAGAAACATCCCCATACCATTACAGCTTTATCACCAGTCTAAGCTCTTGATACAAGGCCGAATGGATCCATGTTTACATGTTGATCATCCTCAAAACAGTTAAATAGCTGCACTATCCAGTTGCACACCTGCACAAATAGCTGCACACAAAATAACTGCACTTTTTCCTCCCAACAGCTGTAAATGTTTGTATATGTTCCTGATGTACATTTTGTACAGGGCGGGCCACAAGTTTCCATACCATTTTTATTTATGTAATGTGCTCTATATTATTACCATTGTTTCTAAAACACATATTAATACGTGTTTTCCACTGTTGATGAACTTGCATTAGCACAATTGAAGTTATGATTGTAATGGCGTTGGTGATACGTTCCTTGAGATGATTTAAGTCTCGTATCCTCCCCTGATACACCATGGCCTTCAAGTGCCCCCAAAGATGGAAATCAAGAGGGGAGAGATCTGGGGATCTGGGAGGCATTATATATATACATTATACATTTTCCTATGTATGGAAACTTATGGCAAACCCTGTACATACGCTGTATTTGTTAAGAGTTATTTTTATTTCATTTTAGTTTTATTTAATTTAATTTTTTTACTTCCTTTGTACCAGAGATAACCACTGCTGGAGTCATTTTCCTTGTATGTGTCGCATACTTGGCAATTAAAACCATTTCTGATTCTGATTCTGATTCAGACCCTACTGTCTGAATATCTCTGCAAAAATCAAGACATACCAGACCAGACAACATTTTTGTAATCTTCTATATCCCAGTTTTGGTTGGATTGTGTGAACTATAGCCTCGGTTTGCTGTTCTTGGCTGACAGTGACACCCGGTGTGGTCTCTGGCCATGAAGCCCATCTGTTTAGAGAGTCAACGTGTTGTGTTTTCAGGAACGGTCTTCTGCAAACATGGTTGTAACAGTTGGTTATTCAAGTTATTGCTGCCTCTATTACCTAGAATCACTTGAGCAATTCTCCTCTGACCTCTGGCATCAACAAGGCATTTTGGCCCAGAGAACGGCCCCTCACTGGATATTCTCTCTTTTATTGACCTTTCTCTATTAACTCGAAGAGATTTTTGTGCTTTAAAATCCTCTTAGATCAGCAGTTTTTGAAATACTCTGATCAGCCCATCTGGCACCAACGACCATGGCACGTTCTAAGTCGCTCTAATCACCTTTCTTCCTCATTCTGATGCTCAGAATGAACTTCAGCAGGTCCCCTTGACCATGTCTACATGCTTAAATGCATTGAGTTGCTGCCAAATGATTGGCTGATTAGCATTATGCATTAATGAGCAGTTGAACAGATGTACCTAATGAAGTGCTGGGTATAAATGTTTACCTCACCTATCAAGTAGTTCAAATGAATTCATTTAAAGACAACAGACGACAGACTTAAAGGACTTTTCACACCAAGTCCATTTTTATCTGATAGGCTGCATGTTTAAATCACATCATGTTTGTCTGAAAATTTAATTTGTTCTTTAAATTTCTTTACCGAAAAAAATATTTGAGATACTGAGGTATGATTTTTGGTCCTCATTGCCACACAACACCGTGGCTTTCTTCAGTTTGTGTTTATAAACCAGCTGCTGTGAGGCATTATAACACCTTAGCTAAGAGGTTAAGTGATGTCTCGTCTGTTTGTGAGGCCTCACACATAGATTACTGTATGCCCAGACATAAGCCTATTACACACAGGAGTGTGTGTGAGTGAGTTTGTGTCATCCAAAACATATGGCAGAAAATTTGAAGGGTTATGTGAGTGTGTCTGATGCTGTTAAGTGTATTGTCCTGGCTGTTCTTAACTTTCAAAGATAAATTTTGTTGAGACAAGGTAACTTTTCTGATTACTGTAGAGAAAAAAAAACAAACAATGACACTGAGTATCTGATCGTAGTGACATGCTGAAAAGGTCTGTGCTAACATGTGTATGTATTTGGATTTGAAAATTTAGTTTAAAAAATGTAAAAGAAACCAAAAAATATACCCAAAAATCATCAACAGCAAAAAATGCAATATTTACAAATAGCAAAAAGTGTAACGGAAAGATGTTGTCGAACAGAAAGATTTGATTGATAGCTTATAAGAAATACAAAGAACTGTGTGAATTGTTCTTTGATTGAACAATTAAGTTTGAACCTTTAATATTGCACCTTTAATAATATCAGTTTTAACTTGTTCACAATTAGATTTTTATTACTGAAGATTCCTTCAGTTTTTGGTTGTGTGCAGGCATGTTTTGAAGTGTGTATATATATACAAATATATCAAATATCGGTTATATTTGGGGGATTTTACCCCTTTAAAGGCCTATGTGTCTGCATATCTCCACTGTTTTTATATTTTTAAAAAAAGCTTGAATAACTTTCATAACATAAATTTCAGTGAGTATTTTATTATTACTAGGCCCTGAGATAAGTCAGTGATTGGCAGCAACATTGATTTTGATGCATTGTTATTTTTTCTGCGGGCACCATTGCAGAAAATGGATAAAAAGTTTGAAATTTTTGTAATGCTTCAAATGGCAAAAAAATAGTGCTATCTAGTGCATAAATATAAAAATGAAAGATTGAAAGCTCGTATTCCAAAATTAAACCTTAACACAAAGAACTGCATACGTTCATGTTAAGATAAATGTGGGATCAAAAATTTCATTTTCAAAGGTGTTCAATGGGACATTTTTTGATGTTTGATTTTTTTAATTTTGATATAGAAATGAATAATAAGGTACAGAACAAGAAAACACAATTGCACAAAAAAATTTTAATCAATTAATCAACCAAACAAACTTTATTTGTAAAGCACTTTTCATACAAAGTTTTATAGCAAAAAGTGCTTTACATAAAAACGAATAAATAAAATAACATATAACAGCTTTGCCATTTTAAGCTAATCAAAGAAATTGAGACCACAATTATATACATTTTTAGAAATGAATATCCTCTGGCAAGTTTGAGCTGCCTTCATTCAACATCGCAAAAATTGCTTGATAAAAAAAAATGAATTGCACAAATTAGTCAGGATCTTTCAAGGGTTATAAAAATTCTGAAAGTTGGTTAACTTTATAAAATCATGATGAACAAAACATGTATGTGGGATAAACTTCTTTTTTACACAGACCTTATTACCATAAGTTACCCAAAAAACAACTGCAGAATTGTATCTTTGTTGAGGGAACCAGCCCAATGCTAACTTCCAGGTTTGCCTGCTCTGCTTCTCCAACAGCTTGATGAATTTTTCTGATTTGAATGGCGTGCTATAGAATATCTAATTTTTAGGTTTCAAGGGGAACTCCCTCTAAAATAACTTAGTAAGGAATCCTAACCCCTGCATCTGATGAAATACTCTAGCTCTGAAAAATCTATTAGCTCTGAAAAATCTCATGATCCAGTTGTTTGTCATTGTTTGCCCCGAAGCCCAGCAGAGTCCTGAGCTCACTCTGGGGGGCATTTCAGAAAGCTTAGGTAGGAATTATAGCTGCTCTGAAGAAGTGGGATGACAGATTGACAAACTATGGGATGCCAGCTGGATTTTAATTTATCCCCTGTTTGACCTCCAGCAGAACTTGCCCTTCTCTCCTTCAAAGATGAACAGAAACAGAAAGGAGAGGCACAGAGAGAGGACCTCACGCTGGTCTGTGCAGTAAAATCCAAACTCGGCAGAGCTCCTCTGCAGCAGTCGATTTGTATTCTGTGAGGAGCAGGAGGCTCTGCTATTGTTTCGTTGACGTCAATATTAACTTCTTTAAAAATTAATGCCTGTTACACATGCACAGTCTCTCTCTCTCACAGGGTACCTTTCTCTCTGGAATCCACGCACATAAAAATCCTCTGCAGTGTCTCTGATGAAATATCCAAGCGCTCACTGCGATGTGTGTGTTTGTGTGTGTGTGCAGGTCCAACTCGGGGCTGGTTCCAGCGCTCCAAGGTGCTGCAGATTCAGGCATGTTTACGGATGGTCATGGAGTGGGCGAGCAGGTCAGGTCTGGGACATCTGGCTGATAAATTCTTCACCAAACTGAACAGCACAATGTCGTTACTGACCACCCCGCCCCAGCAGCTCACACAGGTATCCCAAACACACACAGACTCAGACTTTGTCCACCCAAAAGGGTCATTTTATTTACAGTTAAGATGGACAATAAAACAAAAACAAAGCGACGAGCCAAGTTAACAACAGCATTCAAACATGTCACCATTTGAAGCCAGATTAAGAACTCTTCATTCTTTTATTGACAGTCCTTTAACATTTCTTTTTTTTTTATTTTGGCAGATGCATTCTTGCTTATTGTCTCACACAGTTACAGCTGTACTACTGTTGAAGTCACACGACACTTTTTTTAAGACATTACATTCTCTAGTTATCCAAATGTTGCCCATCCAATGTATTTTTATATATTTTTTAAACAATGGGGCATAGTTAACTGTATAGAGTCGAACATGGGAAGTTCTTCAGTCCATGGTTCACCAGAGTTCTATGGTAAGGAATACAAACAACCCCCTACACATATATACACACATGTATATCTGCATTCTGCATATTTCTACTCACACAAACGTATATCCACATACATGCGCACATAAAACAAGATCAGACAGAAACTGACATGTGACATGGTGTCTTTTTGATGTCCATATCTACATTTCCTATTGTGTCTAGTATATAAATCCATTAATTGTGTCAACCTCACTAACTAGTTTGATGTACTCAGTCCTCTTGGACCAAGTCTGGTAAAAAAATTTCTTTTTGGATCCTGAGGGAAAATGACAGTCGTGACAAGCAAGTTTCTTATCATTATTACTCCATCTATCTAATTGGATATCATCCATGTAGAAAGTCTCACATCTGAGAGGAATACAATCCTTTAACATTTCAATCAATCAATCTTTATTTGTATAACGCCAATTCATACCAAGTGTTATCTCGAGACACTTAGTGACACAATAGTGCAGGCTGAAGACAAACTCCTCATTTTATAGATACACATATGTACATATACACATATATACATGTACACATATCCAAACCCAACACAAATCCACAATGAACACAGCACTGGACCTTGGGTGTGTGGGCGAAGGAAGTTGGGTAGGGAGAGGCAAGTGGACTAAAGTAAGAATTGAAGCCAGTGACAGATCCATAGGCCAATCATAATGTTTACATGTGTGGGCAGAGATATATTTGCTGTTAACTACGTGGATGCAGGTGCTTCAGTGACATCGCTTGCTCATGTCATCCAGAATTTATGCCAAAAAGACCTGAACCATAGTCGACCCACGACCAGTGGGATCAGCGTAGAGAGAGAAGAGATGTGAGAGCCAACACAGCAGCAGGGACAGCTGTAGGAGAAAGTGGACTGATGCTATTAATACAACGTGGACTTAAAGTCCTCAGTAAACATGGTTACTCATTAAAAGTAACACTGAGACAGTGACAGCGATGCACTGTGGAGGGAATGTGTTGTAAAGAAAGTTATGGGGACAATAAATCACCCTGACCACATGTCTCTACCTGAACTTTTTTAAACACCCTCTGAAAGAGCTGTTTGTTTTTCTGAATGTGAGCAAAAGTAGTAAATTTAGGGCACCATTTTTTGGGGGACGCATTGGTCAGATAAGTAAAGCCAAACTTTACTATTGATCTATATTGATATAGGATAACAATCTAAAAGCAGACAACCAGAGCCTCAGTCAGTCCGTACTGTTGTCTCTCCATCTTGAAATCTGAAGTGGCTCAGGAGCAGACTCAGCCTGGCAGGATTCATCTAGTCCTGATTCGTTTCTAGAACAGGGTTTTTCAAAATGTGGCCTGCGGCCCCCTGGTGGACCTCAGTAGTAATGGTAGCGAGAGGTCATTCACAGCTGTTCAAAAACCATAACAAAGCTATCATAGTGGATTTGTGCTTCAAAGGATCACAGAATGCTAGATTACATGTTAATGTATGTTGTCCAGTCTCAGGGCAGGAATGGGCAACTTTGGTGAACGAAGGTGACACGTTTATCTTATTTTACTGCCGGAGGGCCACATTTTGAGATATTCTCATTCAGACAATTATGATTACTTAAAGTTGGACAAAAGAAACATACAGCTTAGATCTAAATGGCACGACAAGTTTTCTTTTTTGTTTTAATTTTATTTTGAACCACACATATTCGCTGACACCTCTAGTACAGTAAACATTGGTTAGGTTACTTTCAGAGTGTTACCTCCTTAGAGCTTAATAGTTTTATTACAAAATGCAACTCAAAAGTTCTGAATAAATTTTGATTCATTTATTTAAAGAAATGTTTGTCAGGACACGAGGAAGAAGTGGTTTGATTTTTGCTGGTGATCTGAATCCAAGAATTCTTTTAAAGGATTTGTTATCATTGTGAGATGGGCCAGTTTTCCACATTGTCAATAATAATTCAGATAAAAATGTTAGAAATGCCTTAGCAGAGGTTTGTGCCCACTGTTCACCTCTAGTTTAGGTTATGTGCCGGGTTTGGTGGGCCCTAGATGATTTTCAGATTTCAAATGGAGCCACAGCATACTTCAGTTTTCGATAGGATAGTCTAGGATTTCTCCACCGAGAAATGCTGACCAATAAGACCTCATTTTTCATGCATGGCAAACATTTTAGTCCTCCGGCAAAAATCCCCATGTGGTAATTATGCAGCTTTATCATAAATTGGTCCTCGACCTAGACCAAAGCAAAGCATAGATGTGAAGTCCAGAGACTTTAGCCAGCCCACACATCATCTCTGTTTGATTTTGTTCATGTGTAAATTGACCTCCTAAGATATTTTTCATTCTTCACCCTCTTACTTTCTCTTTCTTTCTGTGTCCGTCTCGGTGTAGTCAAGTTGGCGAGCTCTGTCCAGCGAGCACCCTGCACTGAAACCGGTCCAGCTGCACCGCATCCTCACCCAGTACCAGCTCACTGCAGAGCTAGGCCCTGTCCCGTCATGGCAGCCCAGCAGTGAGGACGAGGCGTACATATACAGAACAGGTTAGTGTGGGAATCTGGGAGTGTGTTTGTGTTTATAAGGATTATTGCAACACAAAGCTCTCATGTTGTAAGAGTGAAAGTTTAGCTTATAAGTACAGTATTTACAGTCATATATAATCCCCACACAAGAGGAAATGTGTTTTTCTTAGAATTACTTCACTGTTTCTCTTTTTCTTGTTTATGTCCAGCTGATGTTTGCATGACTTAAGAAGGGATGAAAATCAGCTTGTCCATAAGCCCTAAACAAATGAAAAATCACACATGATAACAGTATCTACAGAAATGTTAAAGTGGAATATCATAGCACAGTTTGGAAATTAGTTGATGTATTTCTGTAATCACAGTCAGTGTGAAGCTAATTTTGATTCAGTAGTAAATTATTAAGAGTACATGTCAAACAAACAGTATAAAAATGTTTAATATTTATTACTTTAAGGTAAGCTATAAAATTTCTGTAACTTTAGAACATAAAATCGAGCAAGTAGCCCTCCATAATCTTCTTCATCTTTAGGGTAGCTCTCAGGTTCAGAAAGGTTGGGGACCCCTGCCTTAGATAGTAGTTTAAAGGCCTACCAGTATACACCAATCAGGCATAACATCATGACCACCTGCCTAATATTGTGTTAGTACACCTTTTGCTTCTACACAAAAAAACTTGCGAAGAGCTGTGTATTCTGACACCTTCTATCAGAACCAGCATTAACTTCTTCAGCAATTTGAGCAACAGTAGCTCGTCTGTTGGATCGGACCACAAGGGCCAGCCTTCACTCCCCTCGTGCATCAGTGAGCCTGTCCCCGGTTCACCACTGTTCCTTAGATACTGACCACTGCAGACGGGGAACACCCCACGAGAGCTGCAGCTTTGGAGATCCTCTGACCCAGTCATCTAGTCATCATAATTTTTCTCTTGTCAAACTCACTCATATCATCAGGTTTGCCTATTTTTCCTGCTTCTAACTTCAACTTTAAGGACAAAATGTTCACTTGCTGCCTGATATATCACACCCACTTCCAGGTGATGATGAAGATAACCAGTGTTACTCACTTCACCGGTCAGAGGTCAAGTTGGTCAATTTTTAACACCTTTTGTCTTGTTTTTCTTTAAAAAAGATATAAAATGTAAAAAGATGCTGGATTTTTGACACCCTATTTTTTATTGGGCTGTCTGAGGGGCGGAGGGGCTCAGTCTCACACACTTTGAGTAGCGCTGGTCTAGAATTAATCATTTAGTTCAGATTGGCTTCATGATGTGAGTGTTTGTGCAGTCCTTGATAAGCTTTGAGTGATAGACAGAGACATACATCAGCTGATTTGGGAGTGGCACAGATATCAAAGATCAGGTTTCTCCTGATGTATAGATGTACAGTGGAGCTGACATCAGTGTGTGTGTTTAGTGGACCTCCTGGAGAGCTTTGAGAACCACCCTCCCATCGTGCTGCCCAGCGCCGGCTTCAGAGTGGACCTGGACAGCGAGTGCATCGAAGACAGCATCTACAGACAGCTGCTCTACGTCCGGCACTACCTGTGGGGGCTGCGTACCAAGTCCCAAGCACACACTAACACCCCCAGCGTGCACACACACTCCAACGGCACCAACACAGCTGACTGGCCTGACGTCCAGGTCAGAAAAACTCACACACACACACACACTTTGCATACTGTCAAATACTAACCCTTTGTAATCCAGACCATGTGCTCCAGCAGCTGTGGTTGTTGAGGAGTTCCCCATAATCCCATAAATGAAAGACAAAAAAGCCTGTACTCCAGCCCAGCCGCACACACATACACAGACTCACTCACAGAAACCTAGACATGGTTAAATCATGGTAATCTGATTAGTCTTGAGGCTGTCTAATTAGTGGGAACGGCTGACTAGACCGTAATCCTGAGTGTTACTGCACCCTCAAATGTACCCATACCTACGACACAGATACATTTACATCCACAGTTATGACAGACGTGGATTTAAAATAAAGTTTAAATGATCTTTAACCAGAACTATTACTGCAGACAAACCTTGATCCACCAAAAACAGACAGAACATCATCCCTCTTTCATTCATAAATGTTGAACCCATCTTCTGAACCTCGCAATGTCCTCTAAAGTCATTCTCTCCAAACCCGTCACAGAGGGAGTTGATGCCCCCGGCCCACAGCAGCCCTCGCTCTGGGGCCCCCGGGGACGAAGTGACGACAGAGACGGGAGAGGAGAGAGGACGGGACAGACCCTCAGGCCAATCGCACACACACAGCCTCAGAAGAAACGGCACCATCCACCATCCCCGAACTGCAAATCCAGACCCCTCCTGCCTCCTGACCCCCCCTAACACCCCGCTGTACCCAGAAGGAGGAGGAGGGCCCGGACAGATCATAGGCCCCAACACCCAGATTAATGGCTGTGCGAGAGGGACTTTAACAGAATGTAAAAAGGCCAACGGACTCATCACCAACGGACTGGAGGGTAAGCTGACTTTTAAAAGGGAGGTGGACAAAAAAACAGGAACAGAGCAGCAGAATCATGTGACCTAACAGAAAATAGATGAGTTATCCGTCTGAAATTATCCCTAGACTGAAGATTAAAGATTTCTTTAGTCTTTTGTATGAAACACGATGTACTGAATCACTAATTCATGGTGTTTCTGTTAGTTTTTCCACCTCCAAATTAGGTAGCGATGCACGATATTGGATTTTTGTTGATATGCGATATGCCGATATTTTTTAATTAATTATCATCAATACCGATACAGATATTTCTGGTCAAGAGCACAAGCTCTGAACTTAGGAAAAATTGACTTGCTTCTTTCAGTGTTACAGTTTATTTTTGTGAGGAACAGATGTTAAACAAGAAAAACAGCACTTAACTCTTGCAGAAATAAAAACCCTTGATTTTTAAATTTACCCATGCAGTGATGCGAAGGTGCATCAATATTGTACATCTGTGTAATTTAACGATATTCCAGCCAATGTGTGGTCAATATGAGTGGCCGATATACCAGCTGTGAATATCTGCAAAAATTTCAATATCAGCCAATACCAATACTAAACTTTTTAGGCTGATATCGGCCAATACAGATATCAAACCAATAATATCGTGCATCCCTAAAATTAGGGCTGAACAATATATCGTTTTAGGACTGAAATGGGTGCAATAGTCACATAGCAGGATGTAGAACAGGGGTGGGCAACTTTGATTACCAAGAGGGCCACATTATTTTAGTGCCCCTCAGTGAGGAAAAAATATAAAAATAAACACAAAATAGAAAATATCAAGCTTCAAAAAAGGATTACCAACATTATCACTCAAACCCAGTTAAATCTCATGATTTAATGTGCATGACACGTAACTAAAGCTAATTTAAATGTCTTTTTAATCCAATAAAAAATGAATGTTTACCAGTTTTTAAATCACAAATATATTACCTTTACCATTGTTTTCAAATATAGTTTTTACTATATATTATGTTTTTATGCCTTATAAAAGATATTTAGAGATACAATCATAGCAAAGTAAGTTCTCAAATGACTTGTAAAAAAACAAAGCATGTACCAGCGATCAAAGGTTAGTAATAATATTTGATCACCTATTCTAGTTTGTGCATTACGTGGTACTGGTTACTCATGATGAATCATATTAAGCAGTTGTTGTTTTGTTTTCCGCATATTTCCAATCTGCTTTTTTGGAAATGATTGGTGGGCCACAGTGAGTGAGGTGAAGGGCCCCATGTGGCCTCCAGGTCGCCAGTTGCCCACCCCTGATGTAGAAGGTCCATCACATGACCCAAAGCACATCATGCTGCTATGTGTTTTGTTTGATGGAAACCAAAGTCTCAAATGTTCCTGTATTCCTGACTTCCTGCAATTGAAGTCCATCTACAGTCAGCACCAGTGGGTTTGTCCACAGAAAGGACCCTGATGCTGTAGTTTCATGTATATCATGTATCGTAGTGAATCTTGATCTTGCGTGTGATTTCCAGCCGTAGTTAGAAATGGGTAATAACAAGCGATTTAAGTAACTTCCTGAGTTAAGAGGGCTTAGACGCCTTGAGTCAGTTTGTAAAGTCTATGCAGATACAGGTACATAAAATTGCTGTATTAGATATTAGAGAGGTACTGAGTTTATAAGAAATGAGGCTAAAGATCTGGTTCAAATTGTTTCATGTAAAAGACAACATTGTTCTGGAAAGTTTACTTAAAAAATCACAACTGACTGTACATCGCAGGGAGATACACTTTTGCAACCCCACTTTCTCCCAATATCACTCACCCCTACTCTAATTACACCCTAAAGATTTTAAACACTGTGTCTCATTTGAAAGAATATAGAGGATTAAACCGCAACCTCAGATTTTGGAAAAAAAAATCTTTACCACTCAAATTATTTTTCTGAATAATTTTTTATCATCAGTTTACGAAATAAGACATGTTACTGTTTGAGTCCTAGATGAAGTTAAGCATGCCTGAAAGAAATGGCAGGATGAAACAAACATATTAGAAGAAGCACCATTACAGAGGCCAGGAGAGAACCTGCATACAAACATTTTAATTTACTCCATTTACAATGTGAGAATGGTGGTGCTGTCAGGGTTAACACATTAAAAATACATTAATGCAAATATCTTTTCAACTGCACTTGTTTTTTAATGTATAAAGAAATGCTCTCATTTATCAAGATCACTCCCAAGTCGTGTCAGATTCGTGCAAATCTAACAGAAATAACTGATGACAGTCGAGTGTTAGGAAAGAGGTCGAGTGCAGCAGCACCCGCCCACTACATTATCTGATTGGTAATAAATGTGATTGATGGAATGTTCAGCCAATCACCTGCTGGATATGCCGCTGAAAAGTTCTGCCCTCCCCAAACACTTTCTATGATCTGCTGTCCAGATGGACGAGTGAAATATATTCAACGATCTATTTGGCGTGTCAGGTTAAGTGAATGATTAATAAATGAGCATTAATTTCCATATACAGCTGCATTTTCTGTAGCATTAAAATTACATTGATCAAACCTCTAAGGAAACAGATATTTAAATAAATGACATAACGGGTAGAAGGATTCATAACTTTATGGCTCAATAATTTTAAAAACTAAAACCTGTCACAGTAAATGCATGGATTAGAAATTTAAGTTTTAAATTCAAATTGTTGAATTATTATGTTAACAGAAATTTCACAGGTAGCACTGTTTGTCAAAATGTTAAGGCTTTTCATTATTTACAGATTGATACAATAAGCCACATAACGTGTGTTACAAGGTTATTTTACATGTTATGATATGAATATCCTGTGACTTGAGATTTTGGCTTGTCTTCAAGTTTGCTTTGGACAAAATAGTTTGAAAACCACTGGCTCATATGTTCATGAAATACATGTATAACTGGTATTTTCATAATAGTGATTAAAAGAGGCCAAAGAAAGAACAAATCAGCTAAAAGTCTTCATATGTTCATGGAATTAATGTTGCACATGCTGCGATGTGTTTATTGCACATTGAGCACATTGCAATAGAGAGACAAAGAAAAGTCTGAATTGAAATATACATTGACAACATTTGGAGAAATGGATGGACTTAACATGTATAAGAAAATCCCTCTCTCCTCGCTACTGACATCCATTTTGTCAAATGTTGCCAACAAACTTGTGCAATTACAACAATGTGCAGAAGTCTTCCTGCAATTTCTGATAATTGAACAAGAAATGGTCCAAAATTATGTTAAGGACGTCTGTTTTTGTTGCCACGTATTGAACAATTTTCACAATAATTTGATTTTTTTTCTTAGACTAAAAAACTCTACCAATAAAGTACAGTAAATAAATATAAGACACCCATTTGGAATAAATGCTTTAAACAGGTTATTTTGAAGGAATGAATATTTTTATTTCGGTTACATAAATGTTAACAACAAACACAGAATACAGTCATTTAACACAAACTTGTCAATAACCGCAAAAAGGTATAGGCTGAAGTTTGTGGCCTATTTTTGCCTATTCGGTACAATCCAAGATAAATCTGATATGAAAGGAAAAAAAACACAAGTCATCCTTCTTTAAATCATAATACTGTTCAATCATTATACCTTATGAACATTAATTAATTCATGCTTTAAGGTTTTTCTGAACTCTAAGACAGTTTTACATCATTTTAATTCATCACTGAGCTCATTCCAACATTTTCCCCAATACTGAAACACATCTGTATTTAACATTTATTCTAAATTTCCCTCTCTCAAACATAAGCCCACCTTGTAAATTATATTTTCCTTCTCTTAGTTTAAAAAATGTTTGAATACAAGCAGGAAGAAAATTATTTACTACACAAAAAAATATATTTTATGATGGATAAGTACATTACCATTGCTGGTTCCTACTGAGCTCTCAAATATTTATGTTCTGTTTCACATCAACGTACAAGTCAACAAGGTCAATGTTGGGAAAGAACCTCCTATCTCCATTTTTATGATTTTTCTTTTTATTTCATAAAACGGTGCTATTAGTCTCCTTACACCTTCATGAGTAGGATTTATAAACTTTTAACCAAATTAAAATAGAAAAAAATATTAGTAATCAGGACAAAACAATATTCTTTCAGTTTTAGTGTGTTTTTGTAATTTCTTGAAAAGTAGCTGTCTTGGAGATCGGAGGTTTGTGCCTAACAGGGATGAGATACTATATTAATATAAATTATATTCTCCTTATTCACAACTCATTTATGAACACATGAGTGTCTTTAAAGTTTGTGAATTCAGCCTAAACTGAAGCCAACAAACTCCCCTCACACACACTGATGTGGTGTAAGTCCTTGTTAGTGTCTCCTTGTGTCTCATGTGGGAGTCTGTCCGTCCTGTTCAGTCCGTCAGTGTAGAGTGAGAGCGCCCCCTGCAGGCTCGTCTCTGAACCACACATCTGTGCGTCAGACTCTCTGCTGCAGCTGCTCCTCTGCATGTGTCTCAGGACGTCCCGTGTGTTTTCTGCACAGTCAGACTTCTTCTGTGTCCAGCCCCATAGCGAGACCCTGTGTGTGTCTTTGTGTCTGTGTGTGTTTTTCTGTGTGTGTGTGTTGTGTGTGTGTGTGTGTCCTCTGCAGGGTGTATTAGTGGGTGTGAGTTTCCTTTCCCTGTATCCTCCCCTGGAGCCCCTCCCCTCCCTGATGACTTGTGTGTGGTGTTTGTAGTGGAACTGGACAAAGGACCCTACGGCCTGGGCATGGGACTCATAGACGGCCTGGTGAGTCGAGTTCACCTCACCTTTACATCACCTGTCGAGTGTTTTATCTTTCATAGGTTTGTTTTAAATCACCTGTCAAGTGTTTTATCTTTCATAGGCTTGTTTTAAATCACCTGTCAACTGTTTTATCTTTCATAGGCTTGTTTTAAATCACCTGTCGGTTGTTTTTGTCTTTCATAGGTTTGTTTTAAATCACCTGTCAAGTGTTTTATCTTTCGTAGGTTTGTTTTAAATCACCTGTCGAGTGTTTTATCTTTCATAGGCTTGTTTTAATTCACCTGTCGAGTGTTTTATCTTTCGTAGGTTTGTTTTAAATCACCTGTCGAGTGTTTTATCTTTCGTAGGTTTGTTTTAATTCACCTGTCGAGTGTTTTATCTTTCGTAGGTTTGTTTTAAATCACCTGTCGAGTGTTTTATCTTTCGTAGGTTTGTTTTAATTCACCTGTCGAGTGTTTTATCTTTCGTAGGTTTGTTTTAATTCACCTGTCGAGTGTTTTATCTTTCGTAGGTTTGTTTTAATTCACCTGTCGAGTGTTTTATCTTTCGTAGGTTTGTTTTAATTCACCTGTCGAGTGTTTTATCTTTCATAGGTTTGTTTTAAATCACCTATCGAGTGTTTTATCTTTCGTAGGTTTGTTTTAAATCACCTGTCGAGTGTTTTATCTTTCGTAGGTTTGTTTTAAATCACCTGTCGAGTGTTTTATCTTTCATAGGCTTGTTTTAAATCACCTGTCGAGTGTTCTATCTTTTCGTAGGTTTGTTTTAAATCACCTGTCGAGTGTTTTATCTTTCGTAGGTTTGTTTTAATTCACCTGTCGAGTGTTTTTGTCTTAAATCATTTATTTGACGCTGTGCTCTGAGGTTTGATGGTTTGGGATTTTTCATAAGTTGAGTTTTTAATTCTGCTTTAACTTTCTGTATCAGTTTAGTTTTAATAGTTTTATTGACTCTAGGGCTGAACGATTTATTATTTTCTGATTGAAATCACGATTTTTGAAAATGTGATCATGTGATCGCCAAAGCTACAATTTTAACAGCACTCCTGACTGACCCAGGATCTGTTGTGTCAACTATTTGCTAGCGGCAATGTTGTCACATGTCAGCGCT